>LBNU01002993.1:73438-100798 GCA_014162995.1 Artemisia annua
AAAAAAATTTTTTTTTTTTTTTTTTTTTTTTTTTTTTTTTTTTTTTTTTTTTTTTTTTTTTTTTCTTTGTAATTTTGTAATTAGCTATTCTATGATCATACTATAGGACTATAGGTCAATGACCAATTATAATTCGGTATTGAGACCAGCATTTCCTATGATCATACTATAGGACTATAGGTCAATGACAGAGTGTGTCTATCTATTACTTTCTTGATGGGTTTCATTACAGAAAACAATAAAACTATTTTTTTTATTTTTATTTTTTTTTTAATCTGAACATTATTTTGCTAGTGTTTTGTTGTATGATTTAAAGTGACATATCAAGTTTTTTTTTAGGTGATTATAGTTTCTAACTTTTTAGCCAACATATCAAGTTTACGACTAATTAAGAAGATTTTAGAATAAGAGAATGGAAATGTGCCTTTTGGGGATAACTATAAAAATTTAGGTGTAAACAGTGTAAGATAATATCCGAACTTGTGTGTGCTTCTTTGATATCATTAATATTGAGTTATTGACGGTCCAACAGTTAACAAATGTGCCTAACAAATATGCAACTTACAAGTTATCAACTATATATATAGATCGAATCGTGCTATTAGTTCCACGTCGTTTGGAACATGCATGATCTATATCAAATTCGTGTTTGACAGTAGCCTGCTTTATTTTCGTTTTTATTATATATGGTCATTGTCTCATTGATGAGTAGCTACCAAACTACCAATCATATATATCATGGAAAAGCGACTTAAACTTTAAAGCTTATTTGGTAAATTTGGTAATTTGTTTGACTTGTCCTTCAAGTTTGATTCGAATTTGAAAACTAATCTATGACAGTTAGTTTTGCCTATAAATAGGGATCTATGTCACTAGTTTTCTTTATAACTTTTGAATAATAGTTTGGTACCATTTGAATTAAAATTTGGTACCTTTGAATTTGTCTTTGAAATTTGGTTTTGTATTTGGTTTGGTAATTTGAATAAAGATTCCGCTTAATTTGTTTGGTTTTTTATTTGTTTAGTCTTGAATTACCAACATATCAAGAGACAATACCATTTAAAAAAGATGTTGTGCACCCAAAAATTTATGCTAAAAACATCTCATTCTTCTTCTCCTTCATATGCTAAAAACTAAGGGTAAGGATCCAGTGAGAAGAAAACTTAAAATGAGAAGAATGAGAAATGACTATAACCACATATTTGAGATGCATCGACTTGTATTAGATGTATCTCTATTTAGTTAGATGCATCTTACTTTCTTTCGAAAGTGATTTTGAAGTGAAAACGTTGTAAAGTAATACTAGCAACAAATTTGACTCGCAGAGGGCGAAAAATACATAGGATTCGTCTAACTTGAGGAAATGCATCTAATATATGTATATGCATCTAATTTTTAGCTAGGAAATATATTAGGGTGCATCTAAAAGATTAGGGATGCATCTAATTCAAGTCGACGCATCTCTAATGTGTATTTATAGTTATTTCTCATCCTTCTCATTTTAAGTTTTCTTCTCATTTGATCCTAAGTCAAAAACTAATGTTCAAAAGGTCGTCGTCGTTATTTTAGGGTTGTTTCTACCTAGCAAAAGTTGAACTTGACACATCTCACATTTTAGTAATGATAGTCACAAATTTTTGCTATTAAGTTGTGGTTCTTCTCTTTCAATTTTATTTTGTTGTTTTGATTTATTGATTCAGCTTATTCTAAAACGTATTAGTACACTATTATTATTATTATTATTATTATTATTATTATTATTATTATTATTATAAGATCACTCTTTATCTATTATAAATATAGAAAATGATTAATTCATTACTTATACTTACTAGTTTATGCCCGCGCACCGCGGGGCTTTTTAAATTTTTTGAAATCATATATTTTCTCATCTTATTAAACAACAAAATAATCTTAATCTTTTGTTTCTGTTTGTATTTATCGATGTTCAAACTTATAGTTTCTTTATCTATTAAAGATAATTTACATTCTAAAAATTTAAAATCCTATTGTCTAATTGCATCTTTATCTATATTTTTTGTATTTATCATCTCTACTTGTGTAACATGGATAATATAAAATATTATCTAATAAGAAAATAATCTTTTTTTCTAAATACGATCTCTCCTAAATAATAGTATGGTTTTCAGTTGTTTTTTGAAATGGAAAAGGTCCCCACTTGGGGTTTGTTTTTATTATATACGAAAGATTCTTGGGAATGTTTTTTAATTTATTGACCGATCATAACTTGTATTCATCAGATTATCCTTGGGGTTGTTTTACCTTATCTATCACTTGAAAGGAGAAAATGACATACACGTTGTTTAAAATTAACATAAGAGTGAATTACATAAATAGTCCTTGTGGTTTATCGGGTTGTGTAGATTTCGTCCCTGTACTTTTTTTCAGCGGGTCATATCCTTATGGTTCAAGTATGTTACGGGACCTGTCCCTCTTGCCTAACTCCATTAGTTTTTTCCGTTAAATGTATATTTGAACAAGTAAAATGTTAAAAATGCCCTCACATTATTATTATTATTATTATTATTATTATTATTATTATTATTATTATCATTATTATTATTATTATTAATAAATCGGCACTTTTTATTAAAAATTAATAGGATTTTACAAGAAATTAATGGGGAGCCGAGAAACCAACTGGGCCCCCACACCTCTAGCAATGGCGAAACTAATCCTATTAATTTTTATGTATTAATTTTTTAATTTTTATTTATTATTATTATTGTTATTATTATTGTTATTATTTAAACACAATAATATATTTTATAAAAATTGAAAATAATTTGTCTAATTGTTTTGTGTAAAATATTTTATCACATTTATATATGAAAAAAAGAAATTATTTCTTTGATCATCCATCAAGCTTGATATTCATTGTTCATACATTTAGTGATTTTGACGTCCCAATGAAAATTTATGAATAAAAACTTGTTTACGTTAACTTTTATGTCAAATGCTTTTTATATTTTGTTATTATCAAAACATAAAGGATACGAAAGGGTTTTTCTAACTTATGCCCCAAGGGTATAAGTTAAGCACACCGAAAGTACATAGGGGCTCACGAAAAAGTATAAAAAAGTACTCAAGGACCCATAAATTTTGTGTCTACCTGAGTACTTTTTCGTACTTTTTTGTGGGTCCTTTAGTTATTTTTGTACTTTTTTGGTGTGTTTAACTTGTGTCTCCTTATGCCCTAAGGCACAATTAGAAAAACCCTTTGCATTAACACCTTTTTATATGCATTCTTCTATTAGAAAAGTAATAGTAATACTAGTTTCACCTTTAAATATAGTTTCCTTTTGATCCCGGCTTTTACCTCTTTTTTATTTCATGTTTTGGATGTTCTTCCGTAACAAAGATAAATATAGAGATAACAACAACAATAAAATCTCTTTGGTAACGCTAATCTATGAAAAATTGAAATGTGTCGTTATTGTTAAAGGACAAAATCATTACAATAAGAAAAGTTTGAGATATAAATTAGAGTAGACTCCAAAATATATCACTGTGGTTTACCTCGATTCGCACTATACATCCCTCTCGCAAAAGTTTCAACAGATACATCATTGCGTTAGTAAAAGTTAACCTATATGCATCCCTTCGTTAAAATAAGGACAAACAACGCAAATTATTTCTCCGTTATCTCCTAACGAGATAGAAAATATTTACACCATTAGTCCTCTGGGTTAAATGTATTTGCACCGTTAGTCCTTTATATTAAGTTTTTGTCGTTTTTATGTTTTCGTCCGTTTTTAGATGTTTTCGTCCGTTTCTTTACGTTTTTGTATGCTTATTTACGTTTTAGTTTCTTTTTTACATTTTCATCTGTTTTTTTCGTTTTCGTCTGTTTTTTTCGTTTTCGTCTTTTTTTTACGTTTTCGTCTGTTTTCTTACGTTTATTTTACGTTTTTGTCCTTTTTTTTATGTTTTCGTCCATTTTTTTTACGTTTTTATCTATTTTTTTTACGTTTTGAGATACAAACTTGAGATCTTTTTTAATCTTGTCTCACTCTTACGTTGTATTAACTTGTTTTAGCAAGTTAATTTAAAGATTAGGCAAATATGAAGTCTTTTAGTCGAAAGATATATCGAGGCCTTTTTTACCTTTTAGAGGTTTTGACTATGTATTACTTTTGTTTATGAGTCAATTTTGAGGTTTTGACTCCAAAAAACTTATATTTGTGACAAGACCTGGTTTTATTTAAAAATGAGATTAGAATAGTCAAAATCAGAACTTCTTTTGTTTGTTAAAATAGTACAACAATATTTCATAGAACATACTATATATAAAAATGCTAAAATTTTTGGTAATGTTCTTATCTTTGACAACTAGTGCTCATTTACTACTTCCTGTTTATTACATATAATCATTTTATTTTAAACTTTCTTTGAGCAGCAATATACAATAACAAAACTAGAAAAACGCTATAAGATACAATTATACAAACAACAAGCATTATACAATTATACAAACAACAAACATTTACAAAGACGTTCGCCGATTGTATTATAAACTCTTTTATGTAACTATCTATCTAGTTTTACGAATGAAAACATAAAAAAACGGACGAACAAAAAAAGGACAAAAACTTAAAAATAAACATATGAAAACGTAAAAAAAACGTACGAAAATGTAACACCCCCAATTCGGATAATGGCAGTGGAACTGAGTTTGGGGTGCTACTCGAGGGGTACGACAGTCACATCCATAGAAAACGACCTCATAATGGGACGTTTTAAATAAAACATATCATTCGATTAGATTATAAAACATTCAGAGTTCAAAAGACACTCAAATCATAAGTAGCAGCGGAAATATAACAAAGTTTGCAGCGGAAAACAAAGCATAGTTCAAAAGGTTTTTCAAATGATATGATAATGAAATAGTAGTATAGATAGATAAGTAGCCAAAGGTAGCCATCCAAAAGTGTTCAGCCACTCCTCAGTGCCCACAAATATGCAATCATTCAATTAGTTACCTAAGATAAAACATGCTAAAAAGTCAACACAAAGGTCGAGTGTAATCCATAGGTTTATAAATAAGTAATTGAGCACAAGATTTTCAATTCTGGAAGATATAAACAACAAATACATATATCGGGTAAGCGTCAAATATTTTCTGCTAAGCTCATGACACACTATGCGTTAACCAGCACCAGAAACCCTGGCGTAAGTCGACAAATAACCGCGGAATTTCATAATATATAACAAATGCCCCCGTTGCTAGGTACATGACAGATACCTAGTTAACTCGAATATAGTACAACACATGTGGACCGACTTTAGTCCAACATGATGGAATGGTCAATTCCTATAGGCCTATATCCCTAGATTCGCGCTCACTCGCAAGTGATTAATGGTTCATGATCTGAGGGTCTTGCTTGTGGCAAGGAAACGGTACTTAGCAGCAGTATTTTAATCAGGATAAGCATAAAAATAAACAATTGTGCTCATAAAAGTCAGTAATAGCATATATCTCCCCCAAGGGTTTATAAACAATTTAAAAGATAAAAGTAGGGCTATGAATCACACCTTAGTCGCTGAGAAACGAGATATCACTAACAATCAGAAAGTATAGCACAGCAATGGAACCTCAGCACAAGCTAATCAATTAAATGGCATAACTCAGAAAGAATCCTAGAAACGATTTATAAACAATACTCGTATAAAATAGTTTTAGTTTCAATGGCGTTTGAAAATGATAAAAGTCAAGTCTCATGTGGATACGAGAAAGTAAAAAGGTAAAAGTCGGCAAATACGAACGAACACTCAAAGAAAAGGTAAACGGAACGAAAGAAAGAATAATAACACCAAAAAGAATACGAAACAAAGAAGCAAAGACTCGAAAGACACATCAATAGGTACTTTCGGTATTTACCCAGTTTTCCCCAAATAACGGTAATAAGCAATAAATGTTGAAAAGGTTTTAGGATATTTAATAAACCATAAATAATTTAAGTTTATAAAGATTTATTGAAATTTCGGCATGATGTGCCCGTTTATAAGATGTTTCCCAAGTCAAATGACTCTTTGAATAAATCAATTATCGTCAAGTTTCACATGTTATAATATATAATCGAACATATTATTCGCGTAAATATTAGTGGTCACACCGAGTCAACTGCCACGCCCAAATCGAGAGGTCCACACGTGTTTTACAAGGTTTTTAAGCCATTTTTATTAAGAAAACGTTAATAATATTCGGATTATATAAAAATAAAAATTAGGGTTTTGTAAAAAGTTTATTAAAAATAAAATAGGGTGCGCGTGGTGATGTTTTACAGAGAAGAAACACAAGGGGGGGGGGGTTTCTGGTGGTGGCGTGGTGACGACAGGGAGGTGGGTGGCGCGTGAAGGGTTGTACGGTGGTGGTGGTGGCGGGTGGTTGATGGAAATAAGGTCGGGGTGACCCGATCTATTGATTTGGGGTATGAAAAGGTTTGGCTGGAATTTGATCGAAAAAGTTTTTCGGCGACCAGAAGTGATGGTGGCCGGAATTGATGGGAGGCCGGCGGTGGTGAAGGGGAGAGGGGAGAGAGAGTGAAAAGTGTTAGTGTGTATGTTTTTATGAGAATAAAATAAAATAAAAGGATTTTTATATTTTTAGGAGGGGCCAAAGGTGGACAAAACCAAACTTGTAGGTGTGAAACAAAACTAAGGGGCGGAGAGGGTGAAACTGCCAACAAGGCTAAACTTTTGATAAAATCACTCCAGGACCCATTTGACGTACCAAACGAACTCGAAAAATTACGAAACTTGCGCCATCGTTCACGAAATAATTTTTCCAACAAAAACGAGTATAAATATGCATAACTTTCTCGAAGTTAATATTTTGACAAAAATGATTCGTTTCGTGCTTTATAGGCTGTGCTGGTTCAACTAAGGGACAAAGTTCTCGTTTCTCAATATATCTCATGTTTATCAAGCCCAAATAAATCCAGGAAGTTTTAAATACTCAGGTAATGTAAAAATAAAATATTTGGCTAGTAAAAAGGTTTTGAAAAAATATCGGATGTTACAAAAAATGTAAAAAATGGACGAAAACTTAAAAAAAAGATGAAAATGTAAAAAAGCGGACGAAAACGTAAAAAAATAGACGAAAACGTAAAAAAAGGATGAAAACATAAAAAAAGGACGAAAACATAAAAAAACTGACGAAAACATAAAAAAATGACGAGAACATTAAAAAGCAGACGAAAACGTAAAAAAGACGAGCAAAAACGTAAAAATAACGGATGAAAATATAAAAAAAGGACGGAAACGTAAAAAAAAGATGAAAAGGAAAAATATTGGACGATAACTTAAAAAAACGGATGAAAACGTAAAAAAGCGGACGAAAATGTAAAAAAAACTTAAAAAAACGGACGAAAACACAAAAAAGCGGACGAAAACGTAAAAAACAGACGAAAACGTAAAAAACAGACAAAAACGTAAAAAAAAAGAAAAAAAAGGGCAAAAACATAAAAAAACGGACGAAAACGTAAAAAAGGATTAACGGTGCAAATACAGTTAACCCAGAGGACTAACGGTGTAAATATTTTCTATCTCGTTAGGAGATAACGTAGAAATAATTTGCGCCGTTTGTCCTTATTTTAACGGAGGGATGTATATAGGTTAATTTTTACTAACGGAATGATGTATCTATTGAAACTTTTGCGGGAAGGATGTATAGTACGAATCAGGGTAAACCACAAGGTTGTATTTTGAAATTTACTCAATAAATTATCAAAATCTTTTAGTGTTGACGCCTTTTCCTGTGGAACAATATAAAGTCATTTAAAAGTCTAGCCCATCATACATGAAAGATAAGTGAAGAATAAATCTCATAATCAACAAAAGTCGGCTAGATTGCGTTTCAAACTAAAAGTTTTAAAAACCACTGCACCCAAACTTGGAAAAATTGCTAAATTAAGTCAGCTACATACAACGATCACTAATTACATGGCAATTTCTGTGTATGAATCAAAAGTCGCCGTGTAAATATCAACTGCCTATATATGTTCGTCTATTTATATATGTTCACTTACCATATTTATATATGTCTATTTATATGTTCGCTTGCATATAACGTTTTAATAAGTAGACGCAAACAACCTCATTTATTAAACGAATAAACGTGGGCATTGATTGGTCAACAAATATAGAAAGAAAAAATAATGAAAACGAATTCACTTACCATTTGTATCTTCTTGTTTTTGTTTTTTGCTGCTACAACACTTCTTCAAGCTTTTAACAATGGCAAAGAAAGATTCATATTACAAGAAAATAAAGAAACTCAAGTCAGAAGATCCGATTTCCCACCCGGGTTTTTGTTCGGAGCAGCTACTTCTGCTTATCAAGTGATTTTTCCCCTGATTTTTTGTGTATAATCTTGATCAATATCATACGTACTTATTTTCTTAAATATGAAATGTTGTAGGTTGAAGGAGCTTATCTTGAAGATGGAAAATCTTTAAGCAATTGGGATGTATTTTGTCATTCTGTAGGCAAGTTATCATTCATCATTTCGTTTTTATTGTTCTAAAAATTGTTTTTCAAAAAGTTTAAATTGGCGTAGAAACCCCAACTACGTATACCCGTGGGTGTCAAATGACTCTTCCTCGAGGACTGGTCCTAATTAAGCAATGTTCAGTTGTTTCTGCGAGTGGGGGAGTTGGCAGAATGCCCTCCTTTTCCCGGCTTCACATGAATATTTGCGCCGGGAGAACAGGCGCACGAAGGTTGGCCCAACGTTGCCGCCTCTACTTTATCTGTTTTGTCATAATAACTTTGTTTTGCAGTGACTTTAAATGCTAGCATGTTACTATTGTTGACGTAAAACAGTTAAAGTATCTTACTATTTTAAGAAAAAAGTTCCAGTTAATAAATACGATGAATTAATTTCGATATTTAAAGATAATTCAACAACCATTTTGATTAGGTTGTGGAGAAAATGGAGAGACAGGAGATATTGCAGATGATCATTATCATATGTTCTTGGTAAAACTACTTCTCTTATGTCCATTTCTAGTTTAAAAAAGGATTCATATTATAACATTTTTTTTATTTGAATTTTGATTTACCTAATATAGAATGACATAGAGTTGCTCGATTCTCTTGGTGTAAAATCATATCGATTTTCGATATCATGGTCTAGAATTCTTCCAAAAGGAAGGTTTGGTGAAGTTAATCGTGCGGGCATCATGTTCTATAACAACATCATAGATAGACTGATTCTCAAAGGTGCGGTGAACTTATAGTTATGTACTTATTTCATATGATCTTTAAAGTTATAGATTTGGTACCTAAATTTAACATTCATGTATAAACGTTCATTTTAAATTACCTCAACAATTGGTATAAGCCATGTATATTATAGGTTTAATCATGAGTCTTGATTAAAATGATATAGGGATCGAGCCATTTGTGACAATTTTCCATAATGATTTTCCTCAAGAACTTGAAGATAGATACGGGTCATGGCTAAACCCCGAAATTCAGTATGTCATAAAATTTCAATTTTATTATTTATTTATTTATTTATTTTTATTATCATGACATCAATTCATTTACTCTTTCGTTACCTTATGGAATGTGGTACGTATTTTACTGGCAGGGAAGAGTTTTTATATTACGCAGAAATTTGTTTCAAGTTTTTTGGAGACCGAGTGAAGTATTGGGTCACAATTAACGAGCCTAACATGTTCGTAACATTAGCTTACGAAACAGGGGTTATTCCACCATCTCGTTGTTCAGAGCCTTTTGGAAAGTGTCTTGACGGAAACTCTGATGTCGAGCCTCTCATCGCTATGCACAACATGTTGTTGGCCCATGGCAGGGCAGCCAAGCTATATCATGACGAATTCCAAGTAATAAACCAAGTCTATAACCAAACTTTGACTTATGTCCAATACTGTATCTTTTTAGGTCAATTACCAAACTTTGACTAAGCCATAACAATCTAAATATATAATGAACTAATGATATGGGTTTCAATATTTTGATTTAAAACTGGTTTGTTTGACCTTAATTGTCAACTTTACCTCTTGGATCTTATGTGCAGCCTAAACAAGGTGGATTAATCGGGCTTGTTGTTCACTGTTACATGTATGAACCACTAACAGATAGTGAGCTTGATCGTGAAGCAGCCAGAAGAGCGTTTGTTTTCAATCTTGCCTGGTAATAATATTCGTAAATTTCCATCATACATTCATACCCCTAAACAAAGTAAAAAACATTAAAGAAAAAGGGTAAATTCCACAAAACAGTAACATAATATCCAAAATGAGCTAATTTAGTAAGTTTCACTTCCTTAGGCTAGTTAGTTATAGAAGCATAAAAAACTTTGTTTCATACAGAGTAGATATCATCACCCGATGTGAGCAAAAATAAAAACCTAAATTTACCAAATTAGCTCTTTGTCATAAGTTTATTTTCGAGATTGAGACATCATAAAGTATGATTAATAACTGGATCAATTTGCAAAGTACATTGTTATTTTATGGAATTTTCCAACAAAAAACATAACAATAGTTATGATCTTGGTTTGACTTCTTACCATTAAGCAGGGCATTTGATCCTGCAATTTTTGGAGAATACCCCAAAGAAATGCGCGAATACCTTGGAAGCCAATTACCAAAGTTCACCGATGAGGAAAAGAAATTTATGAAAAATAGTATTGATTTTATGGGCTTCAATCATTATTCTGCTATATATGCCAAAGATTGTACAAATTCTAGTTGCTCTCCGACCGGGAATCATGCAATCACAGGTTTTCTGGAGACTGTTTCAGAGCGTGATGGTGTGCTTATTGGTGAAAATGTAAAAATTGTGTATTACTTCATTTGGCTCATTTACATATATCTCAAATTGTTGATGATCACCGTGCTTTCTTAATATTGCATAAACAGACCGGAGTGGAATACTTATTCGTTGTTCCTAGAGGCATGGAGGAGATTGTTAAAGCAATGAAGATTCGGTACAATAATCTACCCATGTTTATTACTGAAAATGGTGTGTGTCACACTTTTCTGATTAAACATATTACGAGTATGTACTATGTAGTTGGAGTTGCTCACATATTTCTGTTTCTTTTGAAGGGTATTCTTCACCCGACATACATGAGCAACGAATCAATGAGCTTGTAAATGACGTCAAGCGAGTTGAATATCACATAGCATACCTTGCTTCTTTAGCCAAGTCTATGAGGTTTGCTCGACAATCTTTATTTGCTTTGACTCTGAATGTTAAATACGTGTTACAAATGGCCTAGTGTTGGTCAATTATAGCATAAGCAACTAATTTTGACAGATTTAACTAAGACACAAAAATATGCTTATAAAAGTGAGAACATCATATTAGAATACTTGGAGTAGCTTAATTGACTTCACAAAGTGTGCCATTATTGATTATTCTAAGATATGTTGTTCTTAAACTACAGAGATGGAGCCGATGTACGTGGATATTTCGTATGGTCATTGATGGATAGCTATGAATGGTTGCAAGGTTACAATGTGAGGTTCGGATTATACTATGTGGATCGTAAAACATTAACTCGGAAACCAAAACTTTCTGCACAATGGTATAAAGAATTCTTAACAAATAACACCGATTCTATCGTTATTGATAAAGGATCATTAAGACTCAAAAGATCATTTCTAAAGGATGTTTTATAGATGATTTTGTTTAGAAAAAATGTATTTCTTGTATCTTTTGTATTTTTTCTTTTGTATTTTGTATTTTTTGTTTTTTATTTTTTAATTATAGTTCGGTATTGAGACCAACATTTTCTTTGAATTGTCTATCTAATCACTTCTTGATGGATTTTATATACAAAATGCAATAAGACTTTTAAAAATAATTGGATTTGAACATGGTTATGCTAGTGTTTTGTTGTATGATACTACTAGTTGTAATTCTCGTGTACGCACATGGTTCAAATTGTAAGTACAATTAATATTTGTATATTGGCTATATTTGTTGTTCGGTGCGTATTTATAAATTGTGATTTCATTTTGACATTTTTAATCTCGTGCATTTACAAATTTTTGGTATTACAATTAAATTAAGTTAATTAAGTTTAGCCGCATTTTAATTTTTAACTCGTGTACGCACGGGTTGTTAAATGCAGATTATGTTTGAACGATAACTACAATTAATAATAATATTTCAATTATATTTGTTTAGGTTTGAAAATACGATCAAGTTTTGTTCTTAGTATTATTGTTTGAGTAGTTTAAACTAAAATTTGATAATTTAACATAACTCAAATTAAGTAAATATTAATGTTTATATGTTATAATTAATCTCGTGCACACACTCAATGACGTACGTTATTCAACTTGATATTTATAATGCGAACGTTTATGGTGTTATTGTTGTTACCGATAATAATAATAATAAGATAATAATAATAATAATAACAACAACAACAACATTAATAATTGTAGTAGATGTTTTCTAAAAAAGTTAAAAGTATGCGGGGTATTTGTCAAATATAGAAATTTCGTAAAATTTTTGAAAATTGAAGATTTTACATATAAGTCTATAAAATTATAATTAAGGTTAGCCTATTCTTAAAAGTTTAGTTAGATTGTAAATTCTATTAATCAAATCAAAATATAATGTTTATTTACAGATAAGTCTAATAAAAAGAAGCTCACAAGGATGCATATTTTTATTTTTTTCTCCACCGAATTCCTTCATCGAATTTATCAAAAATTTGATCACACAATTCAATTTTGATTTTTATTGGCCAATAGGAAAGCTCGATTTTATAAACAAGTTCTCCTATTATTCAATAAAATAATTGAGTGATACAAAACATTTTTCTCTTATTAAAAGTCTGCAACGATTTGTCATAAAAAGTTACGCATAAGATAATATCCGAACTTGTAGTCGGTGCGTTTGATTGAGGTATATATTTAAAGAATTTCATTGCATTTATATTTTTATTTTCTTTAAATATTGAATTTGGTATCTCAAATGAAAGAATTTAAAATTTCATGAATTAGCAAAATGAGGAGAATTAGTATGCCTCTAAAAAGTGAGAAACTTTAATTTACTTGAAAACATTTTCTTTATAAACCTTTTTTCTTGTTGTTTTTTTTGTATTTTTTTCTTGCTTTTTTTTTTAAAAAAAAATCAAAGGAAATCGGTCATTGGGAGTGTTAGTCGGGTCAGGTTGATTGGGTTCAGGTCAATTCGGGTCGGGTCAAAATCGAGTTAACATTAAAAATTCATACCCGAACTCGATCCTATTTGAATTTGGGATAGTCGGTTCGTATCAATTCGTGTCGGGTCAACTCGGATCGGTCGATTTGGATCAACCCGAATAAGAGTAAAATGTAATAAAATTCTTTTTTTTTACTCGTTAAAATAGAAGATTTATGAAATTTATATTCGAAAAATAAAAAAAATATTTATACGGGTCAATCAGGTTGACCAAAACCCGAGTTATCAAAAATTTCCAACCAATTTCATACCGGAACAAGAGTAAAATGTAATAAAATTGCTTTTGTTTTTTACTTGCTAAAATAGAAAGATCCGGAACAAGAGTAAAATGTAATAAAATTGCTTTTGTTTTTTACTTGCTAAAATAGAAAGATTTATGAAATGTATATTCGGAAGAAAAAAAAAAAAAAAAAAAAAAAATTCAGGTCAATTGGGTTGACCGGAACCCAAGTTATCAAAAAATTTCAACCCGATATCCGACGCTATTTAGGCTATGTTTGGCGCAGAGCTTTTTTGAGCTTTTTTGGGTGATGAGCAATGAGCTTTTTGATTTTTATTGTTTGTTTGACAAAAAAGCTGTGAACTTTGCTATTTTTTAAAAATGCTCATTTTTTCAAAGCTTCTTTAAGAAGCTGTGAGCGGTGAGCTGTTAGCTGTGGTTACTGTTCATAGCTCACTGCTACTTTTACCAAGCAAAACCTTAGTATTGGGGATACTCGGGTTGACCCGAACAACCAGAATATTTTTTTTGACCCGAGTAACTCGACCCGAATAGGTTTAATAGGGTTCGGGGCCGGGTCGGGTTTTTTGACACCCTTATCCGTCACTCCCTAAAAAAATTGCAATAATAAAAATAGTGATAGATTTCAAAATGTTATGAATTTCTGTCAACCAAGTGTGCGAAGTTATTTTGAATTTCGAAATTTTAAATTCTCTAAGAATTAAAATTTCAAAAAATTTTGAATTCTGAAATTTCAAATTCACGAATCAAACGCCACCTACCAGTTAACAGAAAATTCTAAATGCAAATTGAAATTTATCAACTATATAGATCGAGTCGGGTTATAAGTTCCACGTCGTTTTGAACATGCATGATCTATATCAATTTTGATTAGGGGCAATTCCATATTACCCAACTTAAACACCATAATTTCATATTTCTTCAACACATGTTTTAAAAGCATTGTACTTATGCACTAAAAACTTTTGTTTTGAGTAAATATGAAATTTTGGTATTTAAGTTGGGTATATATGGAATTATCTCTTTTGATTATATGCGGACATTGTCTCATTGATGAGTAGCTACCAATCATATCAAGAGACAAAAGGCCATTTAAAAAGATGTTATGTACCCAAAAATTTATGCTTAAAAACTTCTCATTCATCTTCTCTCTTCCTTTTTTTCTTTTTCCTTTCTTTTATTTTTATTTTTCTTATATCATGATTTCCGACGTTTTGGCAATGAATCTATGATGTTTGAAATTATCGGCACACTTTTTCAAATTAGGTAAAACTTTTTTTTTTCTTTTTCTTTTTAATCTCTTCAGAATGTTGATGAAACCATTTTAAATTTGTTTGTGCTTAATTAGTAAAATTCAACTTGAGATCCCTCGCATTTTAGTAATAACAGTCACATGTTTTTTTTGCTATTAGGTCACCCAAGTTGGTTCTCCTTCATTTTATGTTGTTGTTTCGATTTATTGATTCAGCCTATTCTTAGAACTTATTGGTGCACTACTGTTAATTTATTGACCGATCATTTACTTGTATTCAGATTATCCTTGTGGTTGTTGTACCTTATCCATCACTTGATGTGTTTCAAATGAAAATGACATGCATTTTGTTTAAAATATAATTATGGACTTTTGCGTATAAGATACAACTACTCTTAGATTAAATATAACTGCATAATGGCTTTGTTCGGTTTATTTTTTCAACTAATATACATGTGGTAAGGCGATTAGGTTTTATATACGTATGTTTAACATAAGAACAAGATAATTGGGTATTTGTGTTGGTGCAAACTCAATATATGTTACTCTTCTATTGCCAATTGCTTTTAGAATGAGAGTACGTATGAACGTATATGTACTCGTGGGCTTTTAGAAAGTGATATGTCATGACTAAGATTAAACCCGAACATGTATGGTGTCAAAACAACAAAAACCAGTGGTCGATTGTTTGGATGTTACCCACATAACTACGAGGTCTAAAAAATATGCTTAATATTATGCCTGCATTTATGTCGCACTATTTTGTTGGTTGGGGGCAAAAGAATCCACTTCTGCACAAGCCAATAAATTATTGTCATAAAATTAAGGATGTCATTTGGTCCTCGGATCATTTCTCTTTCATAAGGGGGTGTTTGTTTAAGCTTATATAACATAAGCTGTGTTCGGCTTATATAACATAAGCCACAAAATTGAGGCTTATGTTATATAAGTCGAACTCATATAAGCTAATAAGCTCATATATAAGCCAAAACAAACACCCCCTAAACTTATCTGAAGGGTATAAAAAAAATAATCGGACTTTAAAGAAGACTCGTATTGAGTGTACAATTTATATCGAGTCTTAGTTACCCGTCGAATTAACCTTTTCAAAATGCTACATCAATATACAGTTCCAAAAAAAAGTTTCACACACATGTATAAATTTCACACACATGTATTAAAAGAAAAGAAAACAAAATATACTAAATTTTATTGGTACATTACACTTGCTATATGTGCTTGAATTTTTTAACCTTCTTATAGAAATAGTATTTCTCCTTACCTAAACGAGAAGAGTAAACTGTAAGATACATCAATGTGTTTCGTCAGTTTTCACACTAAACATATATGTCAGATTCTTTTGGTAATAATAATCCTTCATTGGTAAAAGTTAAACAAAATACCTCCATAGTGACTAATGGTGTTTTCTTCTCCCAATATTTTCGTTATCTACTAAAGTCAAACATGCATCTTAATAAAAGCATTTCCAAACACCTTTTTGTTCATTCATCATCTTTTTCTCACCACCTCCACTACCTATCATCATCATCATCATCATCATCTTCTCACTATCTCAACCACCGTCCCTGTGGTTGACACACAATTGCACCCTTCGTCCCTAACTCTAAAAATGGACAACCATAGGGACGACCAGTGTAATTTTTGAGAGTTAAGGACGAAAGGTGCCACTGTGTATCAACCACAAGGACGATTTATGTAATTAACTCTAAAATCACTTACAAGTAGGGCTAAATATAATAGACCACGGACCGGCCTGAACCGACAAACCGGCCTGAACCGGACCAACCAAACCAGTTCGAACGTATTTTGGTCCAGTCCTTGGTCCACCCTTTTCATCATATTCGGTCCTCGGTCCAATTCAGTTCGGTCCAGTTTTACCAAAAACAAGTGAATATGCTTTATTGGACCGGACCAACCGAGGTCCGTCCCCAAATCGGTTTTCGGCCGGGTCCGATTTTTGTCGGTCTGATCCAGTTTTGGACCGTGCTCTGTCGTACTTACAATTACTGTAAAAGTACCTAAACTGTAACACCTGGTATTTTTCCTAAAACCTAATCCTAGCCAAACTTCTATTTTTAGAGCCAGAAACGTTTTAAAACTTTAAAGCATGTTAAATTGGATTTGAAGAGCGTGAGATATATTAGGAACGAGAATTTATTTGTAGACTAGCTCAGCACAACCTAGANTCTTTTGGTAATAATAATCCTTCAATTGGTAAAAGTTAAACAAAATACCTCCATAGTGACTAATGGTGTTTTCTTCTCCCAATATTTTCGTTATCTACTAAAGTCAAACATGCATCTTAATAAAAGATTTCCCAAACACCTTTTTGTTCATTCATCCTCTTTTTCTCACCACCTCCACTACCTATCATGATCATCATCATCATCATCATCATCATCATCATCATCATCATCATCATCATCATCATCATCATCATCTCACTATCTCAACCACCGTCCATGTGGTTGACACACAATTGCACCCTTCGTCCCTAACTCTAAAAATGGACAACCATAGGGACGACCAGTGTAATTTTTGAGAGTTAAGGACGAAAGGTGCCACTGTGTATCAACCACAAGGACGATTTATGTAATTAACTCTAAAATCACTTACAAGTAGGGCTAAATATAATAGACCACGGACCGGCCTGAACCGACAAACCGGCCTGAACCGGACCAACCAAACCAGTTCGAACGTATTTTGGTCCAGTCCTTGGTCCACCCTTTTCATCATATTCGGTCCTCGGTCCAGTTCAGTTCGGTCCAGTTTTACCAAAAACAAGTGAATATGCTTTATTGGACCGGACCAACCGAGGTCCGTCCTCGGTTCGGTGTTTTGGACCAAATCGGTTTTCGGCCGGGTCCGATTTTTGTCGGTCTGATCCAGTTTTGGACCGTGCTCTGTCGTACTTACAATTACTGTAAAAGTACCTAAACCCATCACAAAATATCTATACATATCACCATAAAATCACTCCCAAGTGTTCGATAGTCTGACCGCAGTGATGTTAATTGTGGTTACATCCATATGTAGCTTGGTCCATCTTGATTCCATTTCATATATGTCTGAGGATCCGCATATGTGTTATTTATCCATTCCTACTTTTTTTATGCCAATGTTGGTGACTGCAACCATCACAAAATACATTCACCATCGCCATTTCAGTTTTGTGGACACCAACATTCGCTACCTCCACCACCACTCGCTACTTTCACCACCATTCGCCACCATCTGCTACTTTCATCATCACAGCCATCCTTACCTGTACCTCTGCCATTCATCAGAAAGTGTTGAAAAAATCAGCCTTCAATCGGCGCCTAGGCGGGGATTAACCGCCCGAATTTTCACTAATTGGCCTATTAATCGGCTTGGTAAAAAACTGGTCAACATACCGATTAATCGGATATAAATCGGGGATAAATCGGCCAAATCAAACAAAAATCGGATGAATCAGCCAATTCGGTTACGGATAAAAATGGCCAAATCAGGCATAAATCGGCAAAATAGGAAAAAAATCAACTAAAGCAGGCATATAGTTTCAAATTTTTATAATTTATTATATAAAAATTTTTATCTGATTAATCCCCTATTAATTCCTACCTAACCAGTTAATCGATAGGCGGTACCCGGCTAGCGCCTAACTTCGTCCACGGAGGGTGTGTCAGGGCCTAAGATCAGGCCGAAAGGCGTAGTCGATTGACAACATGTGAATATTCCTGTACTACCCCTTGTTGGTCCCGAGGGACGGAGGAGGCTAGGTTAGCCGAAAGATGGTTATCGGTTCAAGGACGTAAGGTGACCCTGTTTTTTAGGGTAAGAAGGGGTAGAGAGAATGCCTCGAGCCAATGTTCGAGTACCAGGTGCTATGGCGCTAAAATAACCAATGCCATACTCCCAGGAAAAGCTTGAACGACCTTCAACAAAAGGGTACATGTACCCGAAACCGACACAGGTGGGTAGGTAGAGAATACCTAGGGGCGCGAGACAACTCTCTGTAAGGAACTCGGCAAAATAGCCCCGTAACTTCGGGAGAAGGGGTGCCTCCTCACAAAGGGGGTCGCTGTGACCAGGCCCGGGCGACTGTTTACCAAAAACACATGTCTCCGCAAAGTCGTAAGACCATGTATAGGGGCTGACGCCTGCCCAGTGCCGGAAGGTCAAGGAATTTTGCAACCTTGCCGTCAAAATCTTGTGGTGGTTGGGAGTGATTTTATAGTGACAAGTATAGGCATATTGTGATGAGTTTAGCATTCTATGGTAGTAGGAAGTGGTCCTATTGTGAGTGGTTTAGGTATTTAATGGTAGTGGAGGTAGTAAGCAGAAGATGATGATAATGGGTAGTAAAGATAAAGAAGAAGAAACGGATAAAAGGGTGTTTATGAGTGATTTTATCAAAAGGTGTATTTGTCTTTCAGTGATAATAGTGATAACGGAGAAAAAAAACACATCGTTAATTTTTAGGGATGTATTTTGTCTGACTTTTACTAACGAATGAATAATTATTGCCAAAAATTTCTAATAAAGATATTTAATGTAGAAACCAACAAACCAGAAGGATATATTTTGCAGTTTACTCAAACAAGAATTAAACAGTCAACAACAATATGGTCCACCACAATTTGTTTTGACAACTTTTGATAAACTACAACTAGTCAACTACCACCTTCGACCACCTACCCTGTTTTTTAAGGAACAAATAAATAATCTTATCCTTAATATACTGTACTAATTTCATATTTAAATAAGCATATTAAATATTCCCTCTTGCACCTCATGTCACATCAAATAATCAAAGCATGAAAAAACAGATAAGCTTCCAGTCATATTTGATTCAGATACATATCCAAACACCTTTTAAAAGTCAACTTTTGACCCATATTCATTCAAGATTTTTTTTGGGTAAGTTCTTTTCTTAACTTTAGATTTACATGGGTATTGCATGTTGAGTTAAATAGTTAGTTTTATTAGAAATGAAGTAAATTGGGTCAAATTTGAAAACGGGTCAGTGGTCACAGCAAGGTTTTGGGGTTGGTGAAATGGGTGAAGAAGATGATAAGTTAGGGTCATTGTCATATGTGGACCTAGTTTGATAATTTACGTTTTTGCCACATGTTTAAAATATGTGTTTCACATAAGTTTTTGCTCAATAATAACACATACATTACTTATTATCACTTTTGTTCATAAAGTATGCAAACTTTACATTTTAGCCTTGGATTTTAGTATGATTTTGTTAAATAACTTTGTTTTTTAGCTGTTTATCACGTTTTAGTGGTACCAATTAAGTATGTTAGAACAGTTAGGACTTGCTAGAAGTTATGGTTTTAGCCCCTGATTCAAACTATTACTACTGTCCATAATAAACTATTATCAAATTTCTGTCCATATAACTTTAGAAATTTGTCATTAGCTACTACTGTATATTTATATTATGATTTCTGCTAACGTGTGTCCAGTGCGCACATCGGCACATGTTAAGGAGATTTTTAAGGTTTAGTTAATGTTTATCAAATGCAGTTGATTTAAAGAAAGTATTTGTTTATTACCTGCAACATGTTAAGTCTATGATTTTTTTTTTTTTTTTTGCAAATATAGTATTATTGCCTTTGTCTTACTTTAGGATATAAGCTTTCTTGTTGGGTGTTGGTGAATTCTTTTGACTTTAACGAACTTTGACATATATGCCAACTTATGTGTTTGTATATTTTGGATCAGTTTTGGGCTCGTATGCATGGTGAACAATCTTTGGAGTTGGAGTTGGAGTTATATTTATAGTTAGAATCCTTCTCATAGGATTAGTTTGGAGAATAGAGATACCGAGTTAACGGTTAACCAGGTGCGGTGATACCATAGACATGTCATTGTGGAGCAAGTGGCGTGACACCATTCGTGGCGGTATGATCAATAGCAATAATAAACTTCGATGGTTAATCCTATTATTAGCTGTGTTCCTTGTGGATTCAACTAGCAACATATCCATTCAAGGAATAGACATAAAAAGATCAGATTTCCCGGACGGGTTCTTGTTTGGAGTCGCTACTTCTGCGTATCAAGTAATTATCACTCTCTCTGTTTTTTTATTTCAATTTTCTGGTTTCTCAATAAATTTGATTTATATCAAAACTGCTTACGCCTTTTGAAATAGTAACTAATAAGATAAGATAAGCAATTTGGAATAGGCGACTATATCACGCTCAAATAGTAAGATAAGCAGTTTAAATAAGAAATCCCAAACACCCCCAACTCTGCTTATTAAAACATAATAAGCATATCTGGAGTTTAATAAGTAATCCCAAACAATCTTTAGAGTTTAGTCATGATTATTGTTGTATTGTAGAATGAAGGGGCATATCTTGAAGATGGTAAAAGTCTAAACAATTGGGATGTATTTTCTCTTTCCCCAGGTAACGACACTTCATATATCGTAAGGATATCATTTATCTATCTGCAATTTTTTTTTATTTTTATTTATTTATTTATTTTTTTATTTTTTTTTTATTTATTTTTTTTTTTTTTTTTTTTTTTTTTTTTTTTTTTTTTTTTTTTTTTTTTTTTTTTTTTTTTTTTTTTTTTTTTTTTTTTTTTTTTTCCATATGTTAATTTGTGTCCTTTTATGATTTATTTCTCTTTTGTTTCCAACTAATTAGGCCACATTAGAAATGATGATGATGGATACATAGCTAATGATCATTATCATCGATACATGGTATGTATGTTTTGTCTTTGCGTTTTATATCAACATAAAACGGCTAAATTGGACTATGGATGGCAAAATGTTTCCTTGCATTTTCAAATTTAATTTGGGCATCAGTGTATCGTATCACAGTTTATAGTAAATTTTATACAAATGCCACCATTAAATGGTCTCCATGTCAATTTTATGCTATCGTCCTAAGATTGCAATGTACTTATCTTGGAGTTCCACATTCATCGTAGTAAAATTTTCATGCAAATCAATAGTTGAAGTTTCCAGTTTGTCATTTAAGATTAATTGTACAAATGACCTTGTCAATTGAAGGACATCAAAATGATGAAAGTGAAATACTTTTGCTGAGTTAAACTAAGCTAAAAAATGACGAATGTGGGACATTAATATAAGTATGATACACAAAGTTTGCTAAGTACACATTATAGTCATAAAAAACTTTTAAGTATCGATTTGAAGACGAAAACTCACCTCTCACAAGATTTTGGCTCTCATTGATTGATTTTTACAGCAAGATATTGAGATCATACAGTCTCTTGGAGTAGATGCTTACCGTTTATCGATGTCATGGGCAAGAATTCTTCCAAGTATGATTTTAATTTATAAATCTATAAAAGAATCAAATATTGCGCTTCTTGATTATAGATCCTCGTGAGTTGTATCAGGAGGAAGATTTGGTGATGTTAATCCAAACGGGATAATGTTCTATAACAAAATCTTGGATGAACTCACACTCCGAGGTATAAAGCCAATGCTCTTTACATCAAGTCTCTGAATTAATAGAAAATAGACACTAACTTAAAATTTTTTTTTATCTGACACAGGAATTAAACCATTTGTAACCATGTAAAATTTTCATGCAAATCAATAGTTGAAGTTTCCAGTTTGTCATTTAAGATTAATTGTACAATGACCTTGTCAATTGAAGGACATCAAAATGATGAAAGTGAAATACTTTTACTGAGTTAAGCTAAGCTAAAAAATGACGAATGTGGGACATTAACATAAGTATGATACACAAAGGTTGCTAAGTACACATTATAGCCATAAAAAACTTTTCAGTATCGATTTGAAGATGAAAACTCACCTCTCACAAGATTTTGGCTCTCATTGATTGATTTTTACAGCAAGATATTGAGATCATACAGTCTCTTGGAGTAGATGCTTACCGTTTATCGATGTCATGGGCAAGAATTCTTCCAAGTATGATTTTAATTTATAAATCTATAAAAGAATCAAATATTGCACTTCTTGATTATAGATCTTCGTGAGTTGTATCAGGAGGAAGATTTGGTGATGTTAATCCAAACGGGATAATGTTCTATAATAAAATCTTGGACGAACTCACACTCCGAGGTATAAAGCCAATGCTCTTTACATCAAGTTTCTGAATCAATAGAAAATAGACACTAATTTATTATTATTATTTTTTTATCTGACACAGGAATTAAACCATTTGTAACGATTTACCATCATGATTTCCCTCAAGAACTTGAAGATCGATATGGCTCTTGGCTCAGCTCGTTGATGCAGTATGTAGATTGTAGAAACAACTCGTTCATTTTTTTAATACAATTAAATGGAAAATTACTTTCCTAAAGAAACACACAAACAAAAATTATGTCGTTAAAAGTTTTAGTTGGTTTTATGTAGGGAAGATTATGTACATTATGCAGAAACATGCTTCAAGAACTTTGGTGACCGCGTGAAGCATTGGACCACCATCAATGAGCCAAACTTGTTTACAAAAATGGGCTACCAAAATGGAAAGTATCCACCCGCTCGTTGTTCACAACCATTTGGTGATTGTGATGCTGGAAATTCTGACCTTGAGCCTATAATTGTTACGCATAACATGTTATTGGCACATGGCAAGGCTGTGAACCTGTACCGGAAAAAATATCAGGTAAACAATTCACCTTAAAGTTGACTTACTTTCTGTATGGTGGATATTCACTGAGTAAAAAGAATGTATGTGCAGCGTGAACAAGGTGGGCAAGTCGGGATTGTTGTAGATTGTATAATGCATGAGCCATTGACAGATAGTGATTATGATCAAGAAGCTGCCAAAAGGGGTTTGGCTTATGCTATCGGCTGGTACACACATGCAAATTCTAATGACTTTTTAAAACAGGGCGTTAGATCCACATGCAAATTAGAATAATATATTTCTTTGATTATATTTTTGTTATCGTAAAACAGGGCGTTAGATCCACTAATACTTGGTGAATACCCCTCGGAAATGCGGCAGTTTCTTGGCAATCAACTGCCAAGATTTTCAACTGCCGAAACAAACTTTATGAAGGACAGCATCGACTTTATAGCTGTCAACCATTACTCAAGTACTTATGCAAAAGACTGTATCCATTCTAGTTGTAGTCCAACCGCAACTCGACCAATTAGTGGTTTTTATGAGGGAGTTTCAGAGCGAGATGGTGTTCAGATTGGCGAACCAGTATGTACAAACTACCCATTATACCCCTACTTTCATACATGTGTTTTAGATTTGTTTCATTGTTTAGTTGTGTTGACAGACAGGAATTGGATCGCTTCCGGTAGTTCCAAGAGGCTTTGGAGAAGTGATAGACTACCTAAAGAAGAGATACAACAATAAACCCATTTTTGTAACTGAAAATGGTATGCAAAATGGTCAAGATTGACTTCTGAACATGGCTAATTAAATATCAAACCTTTTCTAGCTAGTTCTCATTCATGAAATATAACGTATATGACATATGTTTTTAGAAATAACAAAAGATTCATATCTACTTTGAAGTCGAAAATCTTGTTTCTTTGACTTATAAAGTCATCCCTTTTTTCATAATTTACTGTACGTGGTACCTGTTGCAGGATATTCAGAACCAAACACACCAGAAACACTTAAAGACGCACTTCAAGATTTCAAGCGGATTGAATTTCATAAAATGTACTTGTCGTCTTTAGCCCAGGCAATCAGGTAATCATATCTTCTCACTCATTGACTTTCTAGCTAGTCAAATAACAATACTAAAACCTGGCATCGAATAGGGATGGTGCTGATGTAAGAGGCTATTTCGTGTGGACATTGATGGATGATTTCGAGTGGATTATTGGGTATAGAACGAGATTCGGACTGTACTACATTGATCGTCAAACACTTGATCGAGTCCCAAAGTTGTCTGCAAAATGGTATCAAGATTTCCTGAAAAACGATAGCCGTACAATCGCAGGTCAAATAGCAGACTCATAAAGATTATGTGAAACGAAATTTCAACATTTTATACATGTAACTATATATGCATTAGGTGTCGACACAACAATGTGGGCTTCACTACTAGAATAAAATTCCATAGGTAAATGTTGCGTGAAAGTTATACATAAACTACCAATATTGTCAATGTCGGGTATCTGATATTTTCTTGTTCATCAAATGAAACATAAGACTATAGAGTTTTGAAGAAAAGGTACCTTTGAATTAAAAAAAAAGCTCCCTTTTTTTTTAAATGTTTTTAGGGACAATTGTTTCTCAAATTTGTTCAATCTTGAAAAAGAACTTCAAAAATAGCGTTTAAAACTTGACATTTGAACCACTGGAAGAACCTACTAGGTAGATATCATTATGGGAGAAGTTGATCGTTAAAATCTTATTAGTTCATCAAGTTGATGATAAAATCCGTGGGCGTTATTCACGTCTTACACAACATCCCTTTTGTAGGAAAGGCCAAGAAAGGGGGACAACGGTTAGGAGAAATGGAGATTTGGGCTTTATTGAGGTTTGGTGCTGCTTATATTTTACAAGAGATGCTTACTCGTAAATCTGATAATATTAGAGCTCGCCAGGAAGTACTTGGTATTATAATATTTGGAGGACGAATAGGATGCTCCAAAATCTTATCGGTTATTCGTTCGAGAACTACCACCTTTAGCTCTTGAACTGAATCATTTTCTATTAGGGGTGTTCTTCGGTTCGGTTTTCGGGTTATTTGGTTAATTCGGTTAAAAGTTTTTTTAGGGTCAAACCGTGAACCAAACCAAACTGAATTCAAATTTGGTTTTCGGTTCGGTTTGGTTGAATTCTAGTTCGGTTCNGCGAGATGGTGTTCAGATTGGCGAACCAGTATGTTCAAACTACCCTTATACCCCTACTTTCATACATGTGTTTTAGATTTGTTTCATTGTTTAGTTGTGTTGACAGACAGGAATTGGATCGCTTCCGGTAGTTCCAAGAGGCTTTGGAGAAGTGATAGACTACCTAAAGAAGAGATACAACAATAAACCCATTTTTGTAACTGAAAATGGTATGCAAAATGGTCAAGATTGACTTCTGAACATGGCTAATTAAATATCAAACCTTTTCTAGCTAGTTCTCATTCATGAAATATAGCGTATATGACATATGTTTTTAGAAATACCAAAAGATTCATATCTACTTTGAAGTCGAAAATCTTGTTTCTTTGACTTATAAAGTCATCCCTTTTTTCATAATTTACTGTACATGATACCTGTTGCAGGATATTCAGAACCAAACACACCAGAAACACTTGAAGACGCACTTCAAGATTTCAAGCGGATTGAATTTCATAAAATGTACTTGTCGTCTTTAGCCCAGGCAATCAGGTAATCATATCTTCCCACTCATTGACTTTCTAGCTAGTCAAATAACAATACTAAAACCTGGCATCGAATAGGGATGGTGCTGATGTAAGAGGCTATTTCGTGTGGACATTGATGGATGATTTCGAGTGGATTATTGGGTATAGAACGAGATTCGGACTGTACTACATTGATCGTCAAACGCTTGATCGAGTCCCAAAGTTGTCTGCAAAATGGTATCAAGATTTCCTGAAAAACGATAGCCGTACAATCGCAGGTCAAATAGCAGACTCATAAAGATTATGTGAAACGAAATTTCAACATTTTATACATGTAACTATATATGCATTAGGGGTCGACACAACAATGTGGGCTTCACTACTAGAATAAAATTCCATAGGTAAATGTTGCGTGAAAGTTATACATAAACTACCAATATTGTCAATGTCGGGTATCTGGTATTTTCTTGTTCATCAAATGTTTGAGAAACAATTGTCCCTAAAAACATTTAAAAAAAAGGGAGCTTTTTTTTTTTAATTCAAAGGTACCTAATCTTGAAAAAGAACTTCAAAAATAGCGTTTAAAACTTGACATTTGAACCACTGGAAGAACCTACTAGGTAGATATCATTATGGGAGAAGTTGATCGTTAAAATCTTATTAGTTCATCAAGTTGATGATAAAATCCGTGGGCTTTAATTCACGTCTTACACAACATCCCTTTTGTAGGAAAGGCCAAGAAAGGGGGACAACGGTTAGGAGAAATGGAGATTTGGGCTTTATTGAGGTTTGGTGCTGCTTATATTTTACAAGAGATGCTTACTCGTAAATCTGATAATATTAGAGCTCGCCAGGAAGTACTTGGTATTATAATATTTGGAGGACGAATAGGATGCTCCAAAATCTTATCGGTTATTCGTTCGAGAACTACCACCTTTAGCTCTTGAACTGAATCATTTTCTATTAGGGGTGTTCTTCGGTTCGGTTTTCGGGTTATTTGGTTAATTCGGTTAAAAGTTTTTTTAGGGTCAAACCGTGAACCAAACCAAGCTGAATTCAAATTTGGTTTTCGGTTCGGTTTGGTTGAATTCTAGTTCGGTTCGGTTTTTGGTTTAATCTGAATTACATACTTTATTTTAAAAAAAAAGGAAAAATATACAAATATATTTAGCCAAAAAAGTTATTTCAAACATAAAAAGTAGTTTTTAATATTAGGATAAAATTTTATTGTTTTATATATATATATATATATATATATATATATATATATATATATATATATATATATATATATATATATGTGTATATTATATATATATATATATATATA
>LBNU01002993.1:118439-133500 GCA_014162995.1 Artemisia annua
GCTTGAAAACCATGTGTATCAAAAATTCCTGTTACATGTACCGAAAAATATAATATAAGTAACTATAAACACAAACCATAAAAACAATGACGCGTAGCTTAGTTGATTCTGAAATAAAATACTTTGCGAGAAATGATGAAAGCTTACCCATAAGAAGTAAAGTGGAAATCAGTAACACAAATGATAGTAAAGGGTTCATTTTGGTGTCTTTGTGTGTATTTTGGTGAAAACTATGGCCTAATAAAGGAAAGGTGAAAATAAAGGAAGTCACAAGGAATTGGTTTATCACATAAGATAGAAATGCTTTCACATGGTTTTTCACTTTGTAGTTATGAACAGTGTTTTAACCCATGAAGGTCCGTGTGACATTTAGTTGGATCTTAGTGGGCTGTAGTCCTAAGAAAATGTAGTGTTATAGGGGCTAGCACCAGCCCAATTCATTAGCTTTTAAAAAAGGCAATGTTTATCAGTCACAACAACAATACACGGTCATGTCTGAGCGTGGTACGAGGAGTTGGAATGTAAACAGATTATAATTATGCCTTATGGTAAACTCTGAGTAGGGAGACGCAATGTTTATGTATACTTGATTAAAAAGGTTTGTTTAAAAGATGTATAATAGGGTTGTGTAACTTGTGTGTCTACATCTTCAAATGAATTTGCAAATTATGATATAAGTATACCAATTATTACACGAGTTATGAGCCTAGATTGCAAATTTAGTTACTTGTAAAAGGTTTAGAAACCTTTTGTAATAGGTTTAATTTATGCAAATTTAGGAAGGAAGGTGGAACCAATATGTTTCACTTTCCACGATGAATAAACCCGAAAAAAATAAGGTTTCTAAAACATTTGATACGTTTTCATAAAAGAGTGAGAGATAATCATGTAGAGTCGTTGAAAAGAATTATAAATATATTGCACAATGTTTTTGATCATCACTTTTTCCTGTGTTTATCACATCTTTTTTTCCCTAAAAACGTAGCGTAAAATTTAGAATTTCTTGAAAACTTTCTTAAAATGTTATTTTTATTTATTTATTTATTTTTTATTATTATTTTTTTTTAATGAGTTTGGTATTTTACTTTTTTTGGTCCTCAAGTTTAAAAATCCAGTCACCTGTCACCATAGATTTTTTGGACACCAGAAAACGTGAATGACTTAAGTTGGATTGTCTTTGGTAGGTCACGTGGCAGGTACTCTCTACCAGCCTTCCTAATATTTATTCCTTTTCAATAAATTTGATGTTTTATTTATTTACTGTATTTTTTTGCATATCATTTGTTTTATACTCAAAAAATCATTTTTAGTAGTTTGGCAGATTTTGTAATACACTAAAATCTCTTTAGTTAAAGAAAGTATGGTAAATGATATATGTTCATAGCTTATGTTTTTAAATATCTTCCTAATCGTAATCGTATATTCGTATGTGTAGCAGTACGCCCATTTAGCCTAGAGGGTTTCATTCGTTTGTTCCTATTTAATGTCATTGTATTGTAATAGTTTAGTCGAATCTCAATATATTAACTACAAAATTGACAGATTAAGTTATGTAACAAGTAATGGTGGTTATAGTAGTTGTTACTTTTAATATTTTTGAAAGGCAGTTGTTACTTTTAATACAATGCTTCCACCAACAATGCTGAAGGAGTGATCATCAAGTAACATATATCGTTATCCACAACAACTAATAAATCATAATCACATTGGGTACATAACAACCAAAAAATGGACATTTCACCAAATTCCGACTTGACCATGGTCCTTAAACAAACATGTAGCTATACAATGTGTGTTTTTGAATCACGCGTAAAGGTTGCATCAGCATTTTGTGGTGTATCGAACGACGATGGATTCAAGAACACGGCTAGATTATGCTTTGTTTCAGCTAACGCCTACTAGAACAAGGTATATGAACCTGATTCTATGCTTCTTGTTTATATAGACACATGGTAAAAATAGAAAGTGATAATTTCTATTCTTGCAAGTTGGCCATGAAAAATATTTCAAACTTCAAAACCAACAATGTTTACATTTTTCTTAATTTGAGCCTGGAATGAAAAATATTTCAAACTACAATGGATCAAAATATGTCTGTTTAAAGGGTCTTCCCACATTTTGGTTACTGATCCATATATTTATGTTATTCTGAGTGATCTAATGTTCTTTTTCATTTCTACATTTTGGTTGAAATGGAAGATGTGATCTGGTTATATGTGCTGGTGATTGCAAAGAGAAACTTGCATCTGGACTGTTGGAACCTTTCGTTGCTCATCTCAAGTACGCAAAAGATCAGGTTTCAAAAGGAGGCTACTCGATTAAACTTTCTGCACCAGATTCCGCTTTTTGGTTTACAAAGTCCACTCTTGAAAGGTCTAGTCGTTATTCTGGTTGTGCTTGGTCTCTTGGTTGCGATGCTTTTTAAAAGTAATATATGTCTTTTTTATAACATTTCGTTCAGATTTGTGAGATTTGTAAGTACACCGGAGGTTCTTGAAAGATTCATCACCATTGAGAGAGAGATCGCAAACATAGACTGCTCCATACTTACCAATGTGCCATCAGACTCGCAATGTAAGTACTCTTTACATACGTTTTCTTTAAATCATGTTCTATCCCATAATGTCCTAAACTTTGATGCGACGTTTGGATGTGCAATCTCAAAGTGATTAATGTGACATTTAAGAAATTATGATCAAATAATCAGAAAGTTTTTGTTTTCGTTGATCCTACGTAGCTGTCAATGGATTGGATGAATACTCAAACAAGTCGGCTGCGTTTGCCTACAAGGTATATCATCATGTCTCTACGTTTACTACCGGTTTAATCTTTTTCCACACTTCCATAGAAGATAACTCACACAATTCCACTTTTGTTACAATTATAGTATGAAAATAACACAAGTGATGCAGCTCATGAAGATGATTCCAAGTAATGTATACTTGCGTTTAGTCTAATTCAATACTATTTGATGACCAAAAAATGACCCGTTTGACCTTTAAAAGTCAAATGTGGATTTTTTTGGATGAGAGAGTGTATAAAAGCTATCTTTGTTGATTGGTTAATGTGTTTGTGATGGATAGGGTTCGTCTTCAACGTGTCCTGGAAACAAGAAAGGCCGTGCTTCAAAGAGAGCAAGCCATGGTCTATGCTCGGGCTTTAGTTGCTGGTTTTGAGACAGATAATCTTGCAGATCTCGTCTGTTTTGCTGATGCTTTTGGATCTCCACGTTTAAGGTATGGACATCTCTTCAACTTAAGCCATACCCAAAAATACGTAAGGGTATGTGAAGATCATGTATGTATGTAAAAGTTTATGAACTAAAACTATTGTTACACCAGGGACGCATGCATGAATTTTATGGAATTATGCAATACAAAGAGTAATGATACGGTCTGGATGGATGAGGTAGCAGCAATGCAGGCATACTCTCGTTCACAGTACGATTATATGGAAAGATCTGGTGGAATTTTAGAATATGATCATGGAAAAGAACTTAGGATCAATGTCAAGCAACAGAACGGCTCTGTTGATGGCGCTACTGACTCGAGCATAAGTCATGGAAGTCATTTTCATCCGTATATGCAGACAAATCAGGCTGGGCCCACGTTTCAGCCTCCGTATCAAGGGTACCCCTTTCCAGGCATGGTTGTCCCTCCATATTATCAAGGGAATCTTCCATGGCCTCCAAATGTGGAAGATTCCAGACATAGAGGGAAACTGTCACATATGAAAGGATCACAAGATGACAACTTTGACTCGAGTGACTCTAGTTCTGAAAGTGATTCAGGCAGTGATAAAAGGAGTTCATCACGGAAAGTTGTAATCAGAAATATTAACTACATTAATCCTATGAGTGATGGAGGTTCAGATGCAGAACGAGAATACGATGACAACCTGGATCTTGTTAGATCAGTTGAAAATAAACAGGAAGAAGACATGATAACACAACAATGGAATATCTTCCAGAACCTTTTAATGAAAGATGCAAATAGCAACGAGTCTAAGGAAGTGACGAAACGAAGTAATGACGGGGATTCTTTGAATGGAAACAAGAACCATGTAGGAAACCTGAGATCCACGGATGATGTAATTCCAGTCATAAAGAGACATAGCACATTCAAGGAAGAACTTGTTTCTCATAAGTTTGAAGGACCAGCTATCATTCCATCTGTAACTCGACCCAAAGAACGAGACATCTTTGAAGACAATTTCAAGTCTGCTGAGAGAACAAAAGATGTACTTGTTGACGATCCTTTGGCTGTTCAAGCTCGATCTTTGAGTGGGTTGTCTGATTCTCAGCTACGAACACAAGACGTTTTGATGATTTCAGAGACTAATCGGAATAAGAAAAAAGTTGAAGCTACATATGTTAATGAGCCAAGCGACCTTTACATTGTGCTTGAAAGAGATACATCTTGTCAGGAAACTACGACAGCTTGGAATCCAGAGATGGAGTCAGAAAGTTGTAACCAAAAGGTCTTAAAACTGGATTTTGCTGCAGAAGGTAAGTCAACCAAGTCTAGGACTAAGACTTTGGTCGGGAAAGGTCTTGAAAGAAAAGGTACTACTATTGAAGCAAATTCGAAAGCATTAGTCGGATCAAGAAGCAAGAAATCTGCAGAAACTAAAACGACAAAACTGAATGGCCAATCAGAGAAGGTACTTACAATTTCAACCTTTTTTATATTGCATCCTATGAGATGGTTATCTACTTTAATCTTGTTGACCGTTTTCTCATAGGATGAAGAAAAAAGAAAGAAAATGGAGGAACTGCTAACTCAACGTCAAAAAAGAATTGCTGAAAGAAGTGCTTTAATGTCTAAGATAACAAAGATCGACAAGTCAAATGCACAGCGTGTGTCTCGAGACATAAAAAAGCCAAATAAGCCAGTCATTAAGAGTTCCACCATTGACCGCCTGTCAGCTGCACGTGTGGTTAATCCTAAGGTGTTACCTACTAAATCAAAACCTGATAATATACCTACGAAAGCGACCATAAAAAAGAATGCTGGATCAAAACTTGTTAGTAAACCTGCAAAAGTGACCACCAAAGAGAATGGTACTTCGCATGCTTCGGTTTCCCAAAAAACAGTAGGAGATGAAAAAAAGAAAGTTAAGCCCGCCAAGGCTAAACCTATTAATAAGAATATTGGTTCAACGGTATCCAGTGGACCGAAGAAAAAAACTGCTGATATAAATACTAGCAAGCAGTTGCCAAAAGCATCTTCAGTCAAAAAACTTGGCAATGAGGTTGCTCAAATTGGAGTATCTACACGTGCACAATTGGATAACAAGAAAGTTGCGAGTGAAACATTACACAAGCCATCTCTCGTTCTTCAACGAGATAAACCTCGTTCTGTTACTTTTAGCATCAACGAGGATAATGGTGCTAAAGAAACCCGGAATGTCAAATTAAACCCTGAAATTCCTATGATGAAAAACTCGACTCCACTACCAGGCAAATCAAGTCCAGGAAGAAGCAATTCCAGGAAGAAATGGACCAAAGTTGAAACGACAACTAAAGTTCTTAATGGTTTCAAAAAGTTTCTATCTTTTGCCAGGATGAGTTGAAACTCTGATATGGCGAATAATGGTTAGTTGTTGATGCTAGGGTGTGGCTATGATTTTTGTGTGTCGTTTTCAACATGAAGAACCATATATATAATGTATTGTATTATTATTCATTAAGTAGTTTATTTTTGCAATAACATGTATAAATCTTATTGAATAGTTGTCAAACATATTGACACCAACAAATAAAGTACTAAATGGAAGAGCTTGAAATGACCCGATTAATAACATCGAGTTATACATTATCATTTTGGTTCAACGGAGTGATCTTTCTTTTTAAAGAGCTTGTGTTCCATATGCTGATGAAAGGTTCGTGGCGGAAAGAGTGGTGGGTTCTCCTTAGAAATGGTCTCCGGGAGTGGTTTCAGGATAATCTTGTCCTTGGGTGGTTCACAGAAAACCGCCCAAGAAATCCTAACCTTCTCCTTATTCACAAGCCCTCTATGTAGGATGCTTTTATACTTGCCATTACTCAAGATTTCAAGAGTGTCACCAATGTGCATGATGATGGAGTCTGGTACACACTTTGCAGTGACCCATTGTCCATCATAGAATAGTTGGAGCCCCGGAACCATGTTATGGAGTATGAAAGTGAGTGCACTCACATCTGTATGAGCTTCAACACCAAGTGCTAGCTCGGGTTGAGGACATTTTGGGTAGTAGTTGATCTTAAACTGAAGAATAAGTTCCTCCAGCCCTCCGACTTCATCCTCGAGCCTCCCCTCCTCAAGTCCTAATCCTAGTGAAAGCACCGCGAGTATCTTGGTGGTGAGTGCTCGTAGTTGTCTAGCATACTCCGCGGTAGCAGGTCTGTTTAATATAAAAATCAATAGATGAATCAACAATTAATTACTTTCAAAAGTACAAATTCAAATATATAGAAGTATATAACATCTGCACATGCATTTTTTTGCTTATAAATGTGATAATCTTGTGAAAGTGGGTAATTTGCACCTTATACTTACATGTACTCACTAGGCGTCGAGGGCCAAACAGTCAGATCACGTTTCTCCTCCGGGAACACAAGGTGAAAGAAGTAATCTTCCCATTCAAGTTGACCACAAGCATTGTTAGCTAGCTTACTTCCATACCCTTGAATCTTCCCCGTAGCAATATCATTGGAGTACTTCTCTTTCTCCTCGACAGGCTGATCAAAGAACCGCTCCCCTGCATCCTTAACGCGGTTGATCAAGTCACTAGAAATCCCATGGTTAACAATGTGCATAACACCCCACTCAGTGGCTGCTTTCACGAGCTCATTACAACATTTCTCGCGTGTTTTTGGGTCTTTTGAGTTGATGTTATTCAAGTCGATGGTTGGGACTTGTGGTCCTAGTTCTTTCTTCTCTTCGTCGAAGATGTTGGTGATTGTTGTTAGTTCATCTTGTGTTCTAATGTATTCCTTTGGGATTTGATGAATACCACTTGTTGCTAAGGTTTCAACTCTTGTGTTTGTTGGAATCACCATTTTGTATGTAAGTGTTGTATTTTGAAGGTTTTGTGGTGTTTCTTTTAGTGATTATATGGAGAGTACATTTATATGTATATATTGAAGTTTTTAAGAATGGTAGGTTNTCTTGAAAGGTCAGCTTAAGAAACGTGGTGTTCAAATTCAACACAAACAATTTCATGTTAAAGTTTGATTACTGAAACATTTTATGTTGGCCGTCAATAAAAAGATGGTTTCAACGTATTAGAATTAAGTCAAATTTGACTCTTAATAAGTAAAAACAAGTTAAGAGTGACCAATAAAAACAAATTGTCAAAAAACAAGTTTTGAGTAAAAGATTTTTTAATAATTATCAGTAACATAGCTAATATATTTTTACTCGATAATAAAAACCAATAGATCTGTATTAGGGGTACTACTAAAGGAGTATATATACACATATTGTTCTCTTCGTTCGAGTGGGAACAAGTTTACCAACCAACATCCAAAATTTAACACCTTTTTAATTTGTCGTAACAAATGATTCATCCTTTCATGAATTTTAACAATTTTGTGGATATTCATAAGGAATTGAAGTAGGATACCTGTTTGTTTATGACAAATTAAACATCATTCAGTTTTTTTATTTTTTACTTTATATATTTACTAATCGCCTCATTTTTTGATGAACCATTAAAGTCCAGTAACCATCCAACTAAATCGACCATTCCAAAGTCTAACATAATTATGCGACGACCTCGTATTAGGTGTTTCGTGTTCCTCAGCTTCACTATGTGACATTTATAGAAGTGAAATCCAACAAAAAATTACCCAGTTGCAATGTAGCAAAATTTTCTTAAATTATCCTTTACCTTGTGTTTAATAATATACAAGTAAATTTATCGAACGTGTATAAACACTCTAAGCAAAAATTTATCTCAAAAACACCGTGCATGCACAGAAATCTAAAATCATTTTTAAATTTAAACTATTATTGTTCAATAGTATGTTTTGATGGCTATTTCAACAAGCCAACAAAAGTTAAGAATTACATCAATGATCAAGAAAGTTGGAGGGTTAAAATCGTGAGTTGATCGAAACTTAAATTTTTAAAACATGCATATTTTTTTAGCCTTTAAATAAAGGTCCCCAAATCAAAACCCTAAAACTCAAATTCGGAGAACCCAAACGTTAGAGTTTTGATTTACAAAACGATGGCCGGTGGTTCATCTGGACTTCCCCTCCGGTTGGAGGTTGTTGCCAATGATGATGATGGCATAAACCTCAACTTCCCTTCATCCGTATATAAAGTGTTATCCAATGACGACCTTTTGATGGAAATCTTACTTCGATTACCAACACTCTCGCTTCATCTTTTTAAATGCAGATTGTTGGCTTATGTGTCCTCCGGACCCCGTCCGGAAGGAACGAAGCCCCGGAACGAGACCCCGGAATAAAACCTCTGAATTATGATACGCGAAAGACTAACATCCGGACGGAACAGACTGATGTCCGGACAGATCAAACCAATACACCCCAGATCATCATCCGAATAATCGTATCATTTCGGATAACCTAACCACCCGAGATTAGCGATAATTAAGCAAAGCAAAGTACAAACAAGTACAACAAAGTACACAATAGTGGAGCTTAAGTTAGCGAACACTAAGGGGCTAAGTACAAACAGGCTGGCACCCTATGTTGGCTGCCTATAAATAGAGGAGAAATCCTCACTTAAGGTTAACTAATTTCCTCTCTCTCTCTTACTTATTTATTCTCATACTTTCTCTGTCTAGAGCTCCATACTTACTCTCACGCCGGAGGTTGGTCCTGGAATACATTCCCGGGGCGAGTCTAACGGACGTTTCTGTCTTGTAGGTAATCGGAAGGACAGAAGCATACGGTAAGACATCCAGAATCCGAAGGACAGCACAGTCCGAAGGATTCACCTTGCTTGTTCGGGGTAGTCGCAAGATTTTACCTCAACACATATCCAAACAGTGGCTATCTCTCATAACATCTCCTAGTTTCACTTTGGCACGAACCCGAATCCCTACAGTCGATCCTCCTTCTGGGCTCCTTATTGGACGAGGGACTTATGGCATTTATAACAAATACAATATTGATTTTGTGTCATTTGATCACAGAATACCAACGAAAAGGTCAATACGCTTTAGTTTTAACTCAAAGACCCAAATTTGTAAGTCGTGCAATGGTTTGCTTCTGTGTTATATATCGCGTCATGGTAAGTTTAGTATTTACAATCCATTGATTGGTATGTTCAAGATGCTTCCACCAAAACATGATTTGTATTATGAATTAAATGGTATTGATGACATGAACATGGCTTTTGATCCTACCAAATCCCCTTGTTACAAAGTTGTACATGTTGGAGGCGTAGAAGTTGAAGATGATGATGAATTTAGTTATAACATTAGAATACAAACTTACTCTTCTGAAACTGGTGTTTGGAGTGTCTCAGATGATCGATTTTTTCGTAGAAGTTTTCGTGCTTTTTCCGATGGAATATATTGGAATGGTGCCATTCATTGGTTTAATTATTCTGAGCCTTTTCATTTCAAGTTAGATATTGTGGACAATCCGGTTTTAACAAACATACAAACCCCCTCTCATGTAATTGTCGAAGGAGGGGTGCATTGTGACCGCAAATTGTTTAAGTCTCATGGTAGTTTGCTTCTTCTTTGTAAGGATTATGCTCCTTCCCGACATTTGAATATTTATGAGATGAAAACTGGGAATTCTGAATGGTTGGTTAAGTACTTTGTTAATCTTGATGACATGATGAGGCCATTTCCAGCATTGACGATGCCTACTGACGAGGAGTGTCGTAATATTTTGAGCATCGTTTTGGGGGAACTGGAGGAGGATTCGTTTATGCTAATTGAACTGTCTGGAAAGGTGTTACAATACAAATTTGTATCAGGGACTGTCAGTAAGCTCTTGGATTTGGGAGAAGGGGCTTACCTACATGATTGCGAAGAGTTCATTGCATCTTTTGCTCATGTGTGATTATGTACGTCTGTTTCAGGTTTGCTTTTTCTATCTTATGTTGTTCAGCCACTACATGAGTTTTGATCAACTATTGCACTTTTTAAATTGGTTTGTTTGATCTACTCAATGACTCTCTTTTAGGGTAAAGACTCAAAAGCTGAAGTCCAAGAAAACTATGAATGTAAAGCCCCTACAAGTTCATATTTAAATTCTTGTTTTTGCTGATGTTTTATTAAACAACCTCTTTCACAAACGTGTATAGAAATTTCAACTCACTGGGTGCTAAGCTTACTTACTATTAACATGCATATTTCAGGTTGTTAAGATGAAGGTATATGCAATATAGAGGAAAAAAAAACTATCACATGTTTCATTAAGTTAGATATTATATGTAAGTGAAGTGGTTATGGTGGAAAGCATGTTTATCAGTACAACTAAGAGTAAGAGAAATGTACATTACATAGTTATTTCTCGTTTTGGGTTGTTTACATTCGACTTGTAGTAGCAATCAACTCCCATTTTGGTCTATTGGATGATAATCCATTAATCCATGTTTAGGGGTCATAGTTTAATGTTTATGTATTTAAGGTTTAAGACTTTTAGATAGTAATGTTAAGTCGTATGTTGTAATTAGTGTATGGGTCAGTATGTATTGTTTATGGGTCGAATTGGGTTAAACCAACCCAGCCCATATGATGACAGATAGGGTAGTTATAAGGAACGGTTACATCACAAACCATCACAACGTTTGGATGAACCATTGTGTCGTTTAGGAAGCAACGCTTCATGTAGTATATATAGGATAGAAGTCATTTGTAATAGGTAACATTTTCAGTCAATAAAATATCGTTATTAAAAGGTTCATAACAGATTTTCAGAATATACATAAGTGTGAGTTTGTGTATTGTGTGTTTTGTTCATAGACCATGTTTGATTCGAACCATAGAAGATCCGGATGGGACCAACAGTGGTATCAAGAGCGTCAGAAGTTCGAATCAGACCGGTGTTTCAGTTTGTGTTTCATCAGAGATTCAAGTATTGCAGATTTGCAAGAAACAAAAAGGAAACACCAGAGAGAAGAGCCAAAGGTTCAGGGAACCAGAGATAGAGAAGAATACCAACGATTCAGGGAATCGTTCCAGAAAAGAGGAAGAGATAACTTGATTCAGGGAATCAATTAAGAAGAAAAACGATTCAGGGAATCGTTTAAGAGAAGAGGTTGATGATACTAACGTAAAAGATCCAAAGAAGGTTGATAGTGCTATTGTAAAAGATCCAAGAGAAGAGAAAGAGAAGAGAACAGTTTTGATTCAGAGGAATCAAACAAGGATTCGATTAAAAATTGAATCAGAGAAGTACAAGAGAATAGAGATTAAAGATATCAGCATGGAACAAAATAGAACAATGAATGTTCTTGAGTTCTTAATAACGCAGAGAAGAGATAGAAACCGATCAGAGGATCGATGATTCAGAGAAAGAGAGAAGTAGCATTTGAGAAACAAATGCAGAGAAAGATAGAACGAAAGTCAGAATGAAAGTTAGAATTGAAGGGGACAGCAACAACACAGAAAGATGTTTCAAGGAAGAATGAAAAAACAGATTAAAGAGAGAAGGAACAGAAGTTTGATGCATATGACAAAGAAACTAGAGAAAAGAAGATGAAAGATGGATCAAAGAAAGGCTGCTGTTGATAAACAAGATCCTGGAAGTATGGAAGAACAAAATTGATGACATATGCTGTTAAGAATGAAGATTGTATGAAGTCATCAAAGATCGAGTTGAAGACATGAAGATGTTGAAGACACGGATTAATGAATTAGGGAGGAATATTGGATGATAATCCATTAATCCATGTTTAGGGGTCATAGTTTAATGTTTATGTATTTAAGGTTTAAGACTTTTAGATAGTAATGTTAAGTCGTATGTTGTATTTAGTGTATGGGTCAGTATGTATTGTTTATGGGTCGAATTGGGTTAAACCAACCCAGCCCATATGATGACAGATAGGGTAGTTATAAGGAACGGTTACATCACAAACCATCACAACGTTTGGATGAACCATTGTGTCGTTTAGGAAGCAACGCTTCATATAGTATATATAGGATAGAAGTCATTTGTAATAGGTAACCTTTTCAGTCAATAAATATCGTTATTAAAAGGTTCATAACAGATTTTCAGAATATACATAAGTGTGAGTTTGTGTATTGTGTGTTTTGTTCATAGACCATGTTTGATTCGAACCATAGAAGATCCGGATGGGACCAACATGGTCCTTGTTTCAGTAAAGTATCCTTCATTCCCCTTTTTTGTTTTTATCATTTTATGACCATTCTTAAGTTGTAATCTGCAAGTGTATTCACTTTTAGTTGTAAACCACTAGCGGCGCGTTTGGTTCATGCAGTTTTGATAGCTATGGAACAGAAATGCAATTCCATAAGATGCTGCATAATGACAGGAAATCAATTCCAACTTTCTTAAACTCCATAAAATCATGGAAATTTGTAAATCCCTGCCTCTGAATTATTGATTTTATATATTGGGGAGCCCCTGATTTGTAAGCCTTTTCATCACTTTGCTTCAGCGTGTGGTCTATGACCGTTTCATTCCCGCGTTGCTGCTTGTTTATGGGTTCTGGTCAATATTGCTTGTAACTAGAGCAATTGAAGTGGGCATTCATATCTAACATTTTGTCACTGGTCTTCCATATTCACTCCTATATATAAGCGTGCACTCTTTATCTGTTGGTAACAACATTAGACAAGTGGATTGCTTTGCTATTCTTACCCCAACTGTTTTCATGAATAGGAATTAAGCTAACTTCTTCTTTGACATGCAACTGGTTTGAAGTTCATGGTAATCTTATAAGCAGGTAGTATAGTAGCTTGCTTAAGGCTAATTGGAATCCAATCAAACATGTTTAATCTATCAACTTCAAAAGGTTCTTATATTCAAGTTTTTATCAGACTACACAATTGAACAAAGTAGCGTGTTTTCTTTTTTTAGGTTCATTTAATGCAACGGTCTTTCAAAAACCTTAGATAAGAGTCACACGTATTTACAATATATATCTAATGAGACCACAAGGACAACTGCTAATGCACAAGTCAATGCAACTACAACACACAGTGAATCATGTTCAAAGCAGACCAAGACAAGCTCACAAGAGAAAGACACTTCATACTTCTACTTTGGTATATTGTAATACTCCACAACTGAACAAGGTCTATTTATATATATTGAAGTTGTGAAGAATGGTAGTTTTGAAGAATGGTTAGATGTTAAGAATGGTTGGTCATGTGATGCAATTCCCATTCAAAGAACTAAAAAGGTAAGTATGTTGGTTTGACTAATTGACTTTGAAGATTGAAGCTTGATAAAATGTTAGGTTACATTTCAAGAAAAGCATACATACGTAAGATATATATAAAAGTTGTGAAAATGGCTGTTGGTCCAAAATATGTGTTCCAATTCAAAGGACTTCAAAGGCAAGTGAAAATGGTTTTACCAATCAGACTTGAAATGTTCAGCTTAAGAAACGTTGTGTTAAAATTGAACACAAACAATTTTTTCATGTTATAGTTTGATACTGAAACATTTATGTGGCTGACAAAGTTCCTTCAAAAACTATAGCCTGAATTGAATGATGGAAAGTAAAAGATGATTTCAACGTATTTAGAACGGGGATAGCTTTACAATTTTTTAGCCAATTAGCTACAATCATTCACAAAAAATATACACAAGCAATGAATCAAGCAATGAATCAATGACCAAAAAAAAAAAAAAAAAAAAAAAAAAAAAAAAAAAAAAAAAAAAAAAAAAAAAAAAAAAAAAAAAAAAAAAAAAAAAAAACTGTTAACTTTTGTTAAATGTCTGTCATGTTATACAAGTACAAGGCGAAATAGATGCTTGTTCAAGATAGGTCGAAAAAAATATATTATGTGACAAAAATATGAGCCGAGTCCTTGTCTAAGATAAGTTTTCCATTCAACTCATTAAAAAAAATAAAGAAACAGATAAGATTTTTTGTTCTAAACTAATGTCTTTTTGTTTGTTTTTCGTTTGGATCATGTATCTATCGATGATGGTGTTATTTACTATAGAAATCACTTGATTTTGTCGATAATCGAGATTTATACAATAACTTGATTGTATATTACATCAACAGTGATGTTTTACTTAAACATGTATATAAAAAAGATAGTGTGATAGCTACTATTTGAAATAAAAAGCCAAATATTAACTTTAAAAGGTAAATTTATTTTTCCAAAATAGCTTATTGGTGAGTAGCTAGTGACAGACTACTGATTCACATGACAAATATTTTGTTGTAAAAAGAGAGAGAGCACATGCACGGTGGCCTTTTCTTTACAAAAAACGTATAGCGTCTATATGTAGTTTGTGAGGGTTATGTAACTGTCATATACAAGTAGTGACAAATTCAGTATCACATGATACACAAAGTGTACGAGTGCTATATCGAGTGGTGGTGATTTACCGGAGAGTTGAGAGGCTTCATCGCTGGTAAGCAAGGCGGCAAAACCGTTGATGCTATGCTTGTAGCTGTAAAGAAGACAAGGTCGAACTTCTTCTTCAAGTTTTTTGACGGAGAATAGGTAAGAAAGATGGTTTTCTTCGATTTCATGTAAAGTTTTCTCTCCGTTATCTTCATTATGCCTCAAGTACACTATGTACACCTGCTCAAAATAAGGAAACAAATCAAATAAGCGCGAGAATGACTACAATGTACCCATTGTAGCATTATTAACGATCGACTCAAGAATTATTTTGTACCAAACAACTAATATCATCGGCTGTGTACATGCAGTAAATTATGGTTTATAGACACAAGACCTTAGTAAGTCAAGATTCTATGCAAAACATGTTCAGAAGCCAAAAATAAGAGATATCGATTTTCGTTGACTTCGTAGTGAGATTTTATTATCAAAAGAACCACAATCGTTCAATGGTAATGCAAGTACATTTGTTTAATTAAAACACTAGATGTGCATACATTGAAGTTCCTAACATATACTCGTAATGTTTTAA
>LBNU01002995.1:0-31219 GCA_014162995.1 Artemisia annua
CTTATAACATACATGCTAAATTGGCCTCTAATAATTGAGATCAGCAATCACTTTGCCTATGTGAAATACTAACTTGATTGTTGCTCTAAACATATGTAACCAATAGAAAGAACTATATGAACTTAAAAACGCTGTAACAATGCAAGATACATACCATTGGATCTGAAGTAAGAATCCATCAGCAACAATCATCAACAAACATGAAAAATTTCAACAAAAAAGATAAGCACAATTTAGGAGCCAAAACTTTCTAAACTATAAGCAAGTTAATCCGAATAATTACAAAAATGTATAGATTGTATCGTACCACTAGATTCAATTTTTCGCGCCGTGAAAATGAAAAGCAGTCTTTCCCATTTTTTGAGCGACGGTCAGACCGGAGAGTACTGCAATGGGAGATTTCTCCATACAGCCACTCAGGCAGTACCGTATTAGTATCCGTGGTGATCAATAGGATGATGCTTGCTTAATGACAATTGAGTACAAAGCTGCAACAAAAAATATAGCGACCAAAGCTGATAGTTGACAGCACCCTGGCATCAGCAGCCGCTTAGATACGTCATCTGGTCGTGTTGGTGGTTCGGGTTGGTCGAGTAACGGGGTGACCTGAGTGTCAATAGGTGCATGCTCAATGTCACTAAAGGGTTTAGTTGGCTTCATGGTTTAGTGAAACTGTGTAGTGCGGACAATGTCACTAGCTAGTTAGTATGGGTTGGTTTAACATATACTAGCACTAATATTATTTAAGGTTTTGTTTAACGGTTGATATTTAACCTTTGTCAATGATTATTTCTAAATTTTCTTTGGAGAAATGTGGTCCGTTAGTTTTAACCTATAATAATGATGAAAAAGTTGATTGTAAATGATATTTATGCAATGCACAATTGCACATGGAAGATATTACAGTACATAGTATGATAAGAATATGTGGGTCCTAAACTTTTGTTGTTGTTATTTCTTCCTTGGCTTGAGTTATCCGGACCCTCCCATAGAGAGGGTTTGCCAATGATTGGACGCATCCCCTGGTTGTACGGTATGCATCAACGGTTGCACGGTTTGACTAAAAGCCTATGATGTGACACCATAGAGAGGGTTGGGATAACACATCTCTTCTTCCTTTCTTTGGACCTTTAATCATCGTAAGTGTCAAAAATCATCGTAAAAGAAGTAAAACTTTTTTCCTAATATTGTTAAATTGTTTAGCATCAAGGACAGTAGATAATTCAAGATAGATAAGAAAATATAAAGATGGCAAAAGCACTAAAGACTAAACAAGCATATCCGACCAGAAGAAGTTTTTAAAAACTAAACTTCAAAATTAAGCAGCAAATAAACTGTAAACATATTACGGAGTACTACAATAAATAGCTCAAGTCTATGGGTGTGTTTGGAAAAAATAGTAGTAGACTAGTAGCCATTTTTTTTTAAAAAAATATTTGGTAACATATCTATCTATAGGTGTAAGCATAATATGTAAAACAGTTCTTACATGCTCAACGCTCATAAATGCTACTTCATGGAGCGTTGAAAAATAAGCATTCTAAAAAATAAATAAAGCTATTTGTTGTTTGCTAAACGAGTATAAAACGCTCACCGCTCCTAAATACTCCGCGCCAAACACGCCGAGAGGTGTAAAAAAGAAAATTAATGATCCCTTAAAACATATTTGCGGTCTGTTTCTCAGGATACAACTAGTAAAGCATAGAGGCATGTTATACTCACACAATTTTTACAAAAGAAAATCCACACATACATGTGGCATGTGACTTGGACCAATAGAATTGCATTAAGTTTTCTCTTTCTTATTTCTACTCCCAATGATCAAGTGACACATGTGTGTGTGGATTTATTTTTGTAAAAATTATGTGAGTGTAGTATTTCTCTAAAGCATATTAATTATTGCATCTAACACACTTACCTGAAAAATCACTGAAAAAATACCTATTACCTAACAACTTATGATTGTGATTTTTGATATAAAAGTATGAAGGTAGGCTTTCAGGGTGCAAAAAAATTCAATGAGGTTATAATAAAGCAAGATTTGCAAATCTGGTTTAAAAATTTATTTTAGCATAAAATAAATGTGATAATGGTTTGTTTAAAAAACCTAATCAATTCTTAAAATAAATTGATATGTGATATAGCAAATGTTGTTTAACATAACGTTTTTTGTAAAATAAATCTTTATGTAACATCTTTTATTTATATAATAAAACAAAACCTCAAGTGGGGACTTTTTCATTTCAGAAAAATCAAATCATACCTTATTTAGTAATAATTTTATTTAAAGAAAAAGATTATTTTTTTATTAAGTAAATTTTATATTTATCTATAACACAAGTAGAAGATAAATACAAAAAATATAGATAAGATTATTTTTTTATTAAGTAACATTTTATATTTATCTATAACACAAGTAGAAGATAAATACAAAAAATATAGATAAGATGCAATTAACAATAGAATTAAAAATTTTAAATAATTATCTTTAATAATAAAAAACTATAATTAAACATCATAAATCAAACAAAACAAAGATTAAATTATTTGTTTTTTAATAAATAAAAATATATGATTCAAAANTTTTTTTTTCCATAGACAAAATTCTTTTTAGAAAAACGTTGTAAAAAAAATGTTGCAAAATTGATTGCAAGAGATGTACAAAGGCAACAGAATTTATGTATATTACTAGTACTTTATTTCAATGGACAGCGAGACGAGATGTACAAACTACAAAGGCAAAAAAGAAAAAATATGAGCCGTTGATTGTTGGTGCATATGTCATTTGTGTCTCCTGGTATACCAATTATTTAATGTTTCGTGCAATTATTTTGGTTGTATTAGGCGTGAGATTTAAAATAAGTTAGATTGTAAAATAAATTTCGTTTGTCAGATCACTTTATTTATAGTTAGTCAAATTGTTTAAATACATTTCAAAAAACTAAACAAATACCCCGAGCAAAATGAAGGTGTATAACGGCAAATAGTTATACATATGTGTAAAATAACAATATAGTTTTATTGATTGAATGCATTACATATGAGATAGCATGTGTATTTATACTAAATACATAGCTTCGATAATAAGCAACATAATCCAAACCCTAAACCTAATGGACCCAAACCACTATTGGGTTTGGGCCAACTAACCTATCTAACACTCCCCCGCAGTTTGAACGGGAGATATTCGAACCGACAAACTGGAATATATGTTGAAAGCCACTTCTTCTTTTCTTCTATCATCTTCTTTGTTGCTTGGTTGAACGTAGGCATAATTGTATTTAGCGGCATAGTCGTTTATTACTTGCGACTTCCTCCTTTGCGTGACCTTTTTTTTTTTTTTTTGTACGTCATGGCTTGCTTTGCCTTTAGGTAGGAGTGGCAATTTTGCGACCAACTATTTGCAAAAAACGACAATTATCTTCAACAACGAAAATAATTTGATGAGGAAAAAAAATATGATTGGTTCAAGGCAACTCAACATATTTTTATTTTTATTTTTATTTTTTTATTTATTATTATTTTTTTTGACGGCTAGGATTTAGGGTTTATGAATGAAAAACAAGATCCTAATAAAAAATAAAAATAAAGCGAAAAATAAGATGATCCCTCCGAATCACCGGCGAGTAGCCGATGACCGGAGGATAGCAAATTTTGTAAGTGGATCTAACCTAAAGCTCGGATACCATGTAAAATAACAATATAGTTTTATTGATTGAATGAATTACATATGAGATAGCATGTGTATTTATACTAAATACATAGCTTCGATAATAAGCAACATAATCCAAACCCTAAACCTAATGGACCCAAACCACTATTGGGTGTGGGCCAACTAACCTATCTAACAATACGAACATGTGGTTTTTGTGTGACCCTTAATGCAATATTTACGGGTTCAATTTGTAGTTATTACAAGAAAAAAAAATTATATGTTATAAATGAAAAATAATAAAAGTTTAGGATTTGAAGATTAAACAATATTTAAGTTTTTCTTACTATATTTAAGTTTTTCTTAAATTTCAAAATTTAAGAAAAAGGGAAACACCCTTTATATATAACTAGACGAGTACCCATACATAGCAACAGGATTGTATAGCGGCAGATAGTTGTAGTGATAAAACAAATCTATAGGTTATAAATGAAAAATAATAAAAGTTTGAGGATTTGGGGGGTTAAAATAGTGTTTTGAAACCCGGTTCGACCCATAATTCAATTTTCAAACTATAGCTTAGTTCTTTCGTGTTTTATAACTCATTTCAAAGACTATAATATTTTTAGTTTTACAAATGGAACACATTCAAATTTTTAATGAAAAAAATGCACAAATAAATGTTCTCTAAATTAGTTTGAAAGTCAATTAATACTTTTCAAATGTCAAGTGTTTTCATTTTTTATGTTTGACCAAATTAAGTTTTTCATTTTTCAAGATTGACCATTTTTGCATCATAGATAGTATAGATATAGATAATGAATTAACATGCAAAAGCTTCAAAAATATATGAATTTAATTTAATGTGTTTTTATATGATTTTATATTAATAAGCTTCAAATTTAAATAATTCATCAAACAGTTTTATAAAAATTTAAATTGCAACTTACAGCTTATAATATAAGATTCAGCTTCAGCTTCAGCTCCAGCTCCAGGTCGAGCCCATTACGTCAAACATACCCTTTATGTCATAAATAAATCTTAATCAACATTATGGCAGGTCATCTTAATTTGTGTCGTCAACTATTTCAAAACAAAAAAATGTAAAAACAATTAATAGTCAGGTATGTAAACCAGATAATAGTTAGTTACGAACAAGAATACAGATCAGGACATCAGGTAGTAGTCCATTAAGAACACATATATAAATTAGCTAGTAGTCAGCTATATGCACTCAGTCATACATGTAATGTGCTATACGCACTCAGACAAACATGTAATGTGCTATACGCACTCAGTCATACATGTAATGTGCTTTATGCACTCAGTCAGTATTGTCCTTTATGTACTCAGATCCATGTAAAATAAGAAACTCGAATTACATCCGTGTAAGAAGGTAAAGTCTCAGATATAGATACAATTTTAAATACAGTTTCGGTATCAGTTTTATATATAGACTCGATCTTAAGTCTGTATTAAATTCAGTTTTAGTGCAGTGATTAGTTAACGTCAGAGTGATGAGAAATTCAATCCTAGTTTAGCTTTAGTTACAGTTTAGTAACGAATATTCAGTAAGGGTTCAATAATGTTATGACTAAATAGTGATTATGATTATAGCATGTTTTAATTTACGTATTAGATTCAGTACCATTTACTCACTAAGTCATTTTGACTTACAACTCTCAATTATGTTTTTATGTAGGAAAAAATAATGGAAGTTAGGCTCGAAGATAGAAGATGGTAAATTTTGGGAACGACATGCCTATAGGGATAGGTGACAATCATCTCATCCATATTTTTTGATATTTAGCTTGTAACGCCCCAACATGTTTTTAGTAAAAGTATTTTTAGTGTTTAAACAGATTATCGACAGTTAAGAGTTATTTTGTATGTCCATAAACAAGTCAAGTGGTTTATGGGTCAAAAAGGGGTGTTTGGGTTAACACCTGTATTTCATGTAAATAATGCTTCCGCACATCATGCATGTAAAACTATTGTTCAGTTATAGTTAGTATGTTATAGATAAAGCCAGTTTCCGTTGCATGTTTTTCGGAATGGGTAAAGTGCAGTTTAGAATAATATAGGAATGAGCTTCAGCAGTGCATATGGCGTATGGACTAAGTCCATAAGGCGTATGAATCTGTAAAAAATATATGAGCATTTCAGTTTTATTATTTTCAGCATCTTTAAGCGATCTCAGAATTAAACAGGGGTGGCTTATGGAGGAAGTCCAACGTCTAAATAAGAGATCAAGGAGACGGAAAAATTAGTTGTAATGTATGTGAGAAAAGCAGAGATTTAGTATATTTTTTTTATCTGCAACTATGTTGTTATGCTTGTTTTCTTCGATTTAATATAAAGTATTGAATAATATTTGTACTTTTGTTGTTTCTCTGTTCTAGTAATTCGATGCACATCTGTTGTATCGGTGCTAAGAGTAATTAGACCCACATACCTTGTTGTTGGTAGATTTTAGCTTATTTTAATCATAAAGCTCTATTTTAACTTGTTTGCAACTCATTCATATGTAGCAAGCAAACAGATTCAGCCATGTACTCAACACCAATCAACACCCACTGATCTGCTATATTCGTCGCATTGTGTCCGTAATATAATCGCGTCATATCGCATTCATTGTTTTTTATTCAAACTGATGTTCGAGGTGAAATGAGTTAGATTTGGTAATTATGGGCAGTTGCAGAAGTTACAAACATACCTATAGTTAGGCATCAGACATTAAACAGACAAAACAAACGTGCTTCATATACGCAAGTACACAATAATATGAGTAATATCAAAATATTGAAAGAAAAGTTTTAGTTTACGCCATAAAATTGAGTCAAGTTAGAAATAAAGGTCTTCTCTGTCAGTTATGCAAATTTCCATGTATCTTTATCTTTCCTATATATGAAGGCGTATACCCTTTCTTGAATCTTGAAAATTTTAAATTCTTGAAAACTTAAAAAATTAATGCAACTTAATATCATATAAAACTTAAAACTTCAAATTTAGTGAACCTTAACTAATTACTTGCATAAACACCTATTACCATATGACAAAAGTTCAATACGAAACAACATTTATCTAAAGAACAAATGATTAAATCTCCACCATTCATTCCTTTTAAATCTGATGGTGTAGATTAATCTTTATTAAAAACGGAGGGGCTATTTGGTAATTATCAAACTTCACCTAACACCCACTCTTTCCACACTCACACTCACACACTCACACTTTTTTACACACACTCTCTATTTCTCTCTCATCAAAATTATCATCTTCATCAGATCTAACCTCCAAATGTGCTTCGATCTAACTTTTATTATTACACGAATTTATTATTGTTATTATTATTATTATTATTATTATTATTATTATTATTATTATTATTATTATTATTATTATTATATAAATGAGTGTTTTTTAATTGTTAAATTCGTGATTGCGTTGCGATGGTTTGATTACACAGTTACAAGAGTAAGGGGGACCCATGGTAACATTGATATCAGTTTCTCTGCTTCTTTCCTTTTCTTGAATAGCAAATGGCAAGTGGTGTTTTAGAGGTAAAAGAGGAGGTCAATGGGGTTGTTGTTGACTTTGACTATTCATTTAATTGAAAGCGTTAAAAAAGACTTGAAATGAAACGACTCATTTTATTTAGTTTTAGACTTTTAGCAATTAATTTCTTTCCAAATTTAGGTAAAAGGTTTTATTTCAAAGTTATCTCGAGTCAGTGTGCAAGTGTCTTTTTTTTTCATTTTGATAGGCATTTAGTTTTTGATTGGTATTTAGAATCCTCATCGATCTTGTGTTTGTGTCAATTTATGATGAAAGATTGTTTATACATGAAATACTTTTCTTATGTTTTGTGAAGTTTATTTTTTTTATTAATATTTTTAATCAAGGCAATGTGTTACTAGTATTTGATATTTGGTTCTAGTTTTCTTTAACTTAAATCTCATGTGATTCTTTGACGAATCCTTTGTGATTCATACAGAATCCCATGGGATTTATACAGAATCTCATGGGATTTATACAGAATCCCATGAGAAATTTTGAAAAAAAAAAGTTCGTCTTTTTACGAATCCCGTGGGATTTTTCTGGATGGAAATTTTGAAAAAAAAAATTCATCTTTTTACGAATCCCATGGGATTTTTACGAATCCCGTGGGATTTTTCTTGACGGAAATTTTGAAAAAAAAATCGTCTTTTTACGAATCCCGTGGGATTTTTCTGGACGGAATTTTGAAAAAAAAAATCATCGAAAGTATATAACAATGCATATCTATAGAAAGAAATTTTTTTTCTCGTCGCGATGGTGTATTTTTCGTAGCTTGAAGATTTACCGTTTGCAAGATATGTTGTTTTTAATAAAAAGGTGGAAAATGGGTTTTTATATTAAATGAGCTAAAATGTCAATTTTACTCTCCCTTTGTTGTTTTTTGGTTTGATCTTGGCGAATAGATGAAAGGTGGATAGATGGTTGAGATTGACTTATTTGTTTTTTAATTGATACTTGTTTTGCATAGATCTCACCTCATTACCATATATTGATCTAATACAATAACTTATATTCAAACTACCGAAACATATTCATTACTGGAATATAATAAATCATAGTATCATAAATGTCAATTTTTTATTTTATTTTATTTATTTATTCATTTATATATTTATTTATTTTATGGTAAAGAGTTTTCCCGTAAAATTAAAAGACAATATTTCCCATTTGAAAATTTACCTTTTGGTCCTTAGTGAATATGTTCAGAATTTTTGATCTAATACAATAACTTATATTCAAACTATCGAAACATATTCATTACTGGAATACGATAAATCACTATATCACAAACATCAATATTTCCTATGTAAAAATTAACCTTTTGATCCGTTAGTGAATATGTTCAAAATTTTTGAGTAATGCGACGTATTTGTAATTATGGCACATGGCCTCCTAAATCAACGGGACAGCCATGAATCACAAATTCGTAAGTATAATTATTTTTTGCTAAACAACTTCGCTTTACGTGAGTATTCGTCCAGTTTCTTAGTAAACAAGAAACCGAACAGTAAAAGCACGAAATGCATATGGGCATCTACTGATCTGCCAACTTAAATGAAATACAAATGGGCCTACGAACTCCAAAAATCTCGCAAGCAATTTCCTTTGACCGTTGATTTTCAGCAAAACCCTTATTCATTTTATTGTTTAGTTTTATGACTTTTATAACTAAACATTGGTGTTTTGAGATTTTATGTCTGTATATTTATATGGAGGAATGCTAGATCCACATAAGAATTTCACAAAAATAATTCACACGCTGAGGCAGTGATTGGTATATTTTGTTATACCTTCTCTCTCTTTTCTCTTTGATTAGACCAATTACTGCGTGACACATCAGTGTGTGAATTTGTTTTGTGAAATTCTTATGTGGGTCTAGCATTTCCCATTTATATGCATACCTGTGCCACATCTCTAATACAATAAACCAAATTTTTTAATCCTTTCCATTTAACGAATGGAAGTTGTTGCATATTTTGACTGTCAATAATCTTTGTCTCATCATGTAGTATATAAAATACAACATATTATGCATCAATTATCTCTCGTAATATATCGTATTTCATAAATCGATAAAGCTATAAATTACATCGAAAACTAGATATCTACTTTTAGAAAATTGGTCCTTCAAACCAGGCAAACTAGCAAATTGTTTTCTTAAAGTCCTTAAGTAGTCATTTCTTAGCGGCGTTCACTACTCAATAGCTCGATTAAATCCCTTGAAATATAATTAAACCATTTTGATAATCTTGAAACACAATTTACATGGTTACAAGTAACTTGTCTATGTCAAAACAAGAAAATCACAATCTTATTTTGGTTGGTGATGTATCATGTATATAAAGGCATTGAAATGATCGATAAAAGCAAATGACACACATATGTATTTTCTTTAATCAATATCGCAACCACGTAAATAGCATTTCAACAACAAAAATCGTAACCTAACATCTACCAACTATCTTTTTTAATCCACTGGTTCTTGTTATCATAAAACCAAAAACCATTATCTCTTGCCTCCCAAATACAATCTTTGTCGAAACCTCCGACACAATCGTTAGACATGTTCTCTTGAAACACTATGATAGCTTTTTCTCTTGATTGGTAATTGAAATGACAAAATTATAATTGTTTGAGATGTGCACGAAATATATAATTTTGGGCTGGTTGAAGCTTGTGGTCTTCAACTAGCTTGATGTCTGGAATTTCACATCAGACATTGAGATTCGTAAGATCTTTGTCTTTTATATACATGGCCTACTTTGGCGTGGATGCCAGAGACGATGGATTCACCGAGCAACATAGTTGTGGCAAAAAAAGAGTAGCAAAACTAGGCATCTCATGAACTTGTCCATTTAGTTTATTGTATTTGAACTTTTGTGTATGATGCATTTGCATTTTTGCATGTTATATAGATAAGAAATTTATTACAAATATTTTAGGATCTAAAATTTCACATTATAACATTTATGGTGCATTAAAAGTAATTTATAATTACTTATACCATAACGGGAAAACAATGTCTCGAATTCAGTGGCGGAGATAAAGGGGGGTCCGGGGGGTCACGTGACCCCCCGGCGAAAAAAATTGTAATGTAAATTTTCGAAAATTTTCGGCTTTTTTTGTAATTTGCCCCCCCAACGGACCAATTTTTAGTGTAGTTTCTAAAAATTATTATATTTTGCCCCCTCGACAAAAAAGTTCTAGCTCCGCCCCTGCTCGAATTAAGCGATTGATCTTCAAATGTGGAAGTTTAAAAATCGTCAAGAAATGCAATAATGGTCTTTTTCTTAATTCTGGGTGAAAAAGGTGAATCAATAATTAAATGCAACAATCAACTTTACAAATAGTAACTCTCACAAGTTATGTCAATTCACTTGCCTAATAAAACAACCGTCTTTCATTACGAGAGTGCCAACTTAACCAGCAAATGTGTTCATAACAAAAGCAAAAGGCTTAGGAAAACTCATGGGATGCCTAGTTGCCTACTACACTTTCAAACAATCAATCCATCAAATTTTTTGAATATACAAAATCATGAATACATGCCATCGATACTATTTTTTTTTTATTGATCGAGCGTAATACTCACTCACCAAAACCCTGTCACTTACTAGCATCACCACCTCATTGTATTTCTTTTCACTCACTCGTCACTCACATCTACTTCCTCGTCGTCACTCACAATTTAAATATACACAATATTTATTTAATTATATGAAACACACCCATGCCACACTCACAAAAACATAGATACACCTTCTTCGTTGAGTCATGAGTCTCATCAAACCAGTGCAAAATCACCTTTTCCACGCGTGAGACTCTCAATCCTTCTGTAACACACCTCATGGGGGAGACTTGAGAGGCCCCTCACGCAGTGGCGGAGCTAGAAAATTTTTTTTAGGATGGCCGAAACAATTTTTGTTCCGGAAGAACATTAAATGGGAGGGCCGAAACAATTTTTTTCCGAAATAACACATGAAATCGCGAAAAATTACACTAACGGGCTTAGGCCTAAGCCCTCACGCACACTCTGCCCTCACGCACGCTCAGAAGTCCCCTTAGGTCTAGCCTTAAACGACATCGATCGTCTTTGATTTAATCATCCATAAGTTCAAATGCAAAGAAGTTTAATAGATCATGTTTTAGGTTCAAAAGCCAATAAGTCCAAAATATAAAGTTGACAAATACTAGAAGGATGATTTCCTTTTTTGAAATTCAAAGGCTAATAAATTATGGTTATTTTGGTTAGGTAGAGTATGGTGTGACTAAAAGCTTGATTTCAACAACTCTAGAAAACAAAAAACAGCATAACAGAAATAAATAATTGGAGTAGAGGTGTTGGGTGAATCAAATCCGTCTGGCCGGTTCAGGAATTAAATATTATTGATCATGACAACAAACACGCGATTATATTACACTTTGGTATCTCCATTATTCATACATTTACACCTGTGCCTTCAAACTTGGCATTCTTTCCAAATCCCATTCTTTATTCAAATTAAGGGGTGCTTGGTGGGGGGTATTGGAGATAGGGAATGGGAAAGACAATGAATAAACATATCTGGTTAGAAGTGAAGAATGCAATTATTGCATAGTAGTGGATAATGAAGAATAACTCATTAAATTGGAAGGAATTTTAATGATTACACACCACCAACAGCCACCACCACTAGTAGCAGCCACTAGCAGCCACCACCACCACCACCACCACCACTTTAGATGTTAATGTGTTTTTCTTGAACCTAGCACTATCAAAGATAATGATAACTCCATTTCATTCCTTTATATTCCATTGTATTCCCTTTACTTTTGCTATTCTTATTCCCGTTTTTTGAACCAAGCACACCCTAACAAAATGTTAGTGTAGTATCCAATTATTCATACCACCAATATGATCAATAAAGTAGGATTATAAAAGAATAAATAAACATGTTCTCAAGTTATCATTTTCTTCATGAACATACATGGACGGACCCAGGATTTTTGAGAGGGTGTTGCACAATTTTTTTTAATGACCATGTATACTAAAGTTGCTCGATAAAGAATTTATTAAGTAAAATTGGGTGTTGCACAAGCCCAAAAAAGACACATTTTATACAAAATTTACACTTCGTGACATAAAATTAGGAGTGGCCCGTGCCACACCCGGCTCCCATGTGGGTCCGTCTATGTGAACATATACTTTGTTCATTTTTTTTCTTTTCTTTTCTCTTTCAGATATTGTGTTTCAAGACATGGAGGATATCGAACTCACAATTCATACTCAAATTCGAAACTTAGAAAGTGTCTTGGGTTTTCATTAAAAAGAAAAACACTTTCAACAGATGAATTGGTAGAGATTTGTTTTTGAAAGGCAATTATTTTCATTAAATATAAGGAAGAAAATTCATCCATACATAAGCCATCTAACAAACGGCTTGACATCCCTGCACTTGACCACATCAAGAAAAGTCATCAAAAAACAAACGGTAAAAATTTATTAAGTTTCAAATAATAAAAATTGGAAAGTAAGAATAGCTTATCGTTAAAATTCTTACATCATAGTTGCCTAAATTAAATAAGGATAATTATACGGAAATATATCTAACTTGTCACTTTTTGTAGTTCTGTGTATCCTACTATTTTTTTTGTAGTTCCATGTACTCAACTTTTGAATTCACTTAGTTCTGTGTACAAGGGTGATCAATTGTGTGTACTATTAAACTTTTTTTTATAGTTCTATGTACTCAACTTTTGGGTATATCGGTCTCAATTGGTGACTTTGCAAAGTTGAGTACATGGAACTAAAAAAAAAAAAAAAAAAAAAAAAAAAAAAAAAAAAAAAAAAAAAAAAAAAAAAAAAAAAAAAAAAGAAAAAAAATTAAACAAAAAAAAAAAAAAAAAAAAAAAAAAAAAAAAAAATGGAAGGATATACAGAACTAAAAAATGTGACAAGTTAGATACATTTCCATGCAACTATCCCAATTAAATAACATCATTTTTATTATTAAAGTTTGCCTCTTCAACGATAACTTTATGGCTCCGCTCCTGGTCTCTCGTAACCATCAATTATACATATCACAAACAACAAAGGACCCAAAATTAAACTTGATAGAACACAAAGTACAATATCTGAGACTAGCTAAATAGTGTAAGTAGTAAGACTGTAAAAGAAGGGAATAAATGAATAAAAAAATGGTAGTTGATTGCTGCTAACAAACCTAAAGTTGGACTCATCATCAAAAAAAAAGAAAATGAAAGAAAGAGAAATACTAGAAACAAAAGGAAGATCTGAAAATGGTGAGAGCACCTTGTATTGACAAAAATGGTATTAAAAAAGGAGCCTGGAGTGAAGAAGAAGATAACAAGCTACGTGATTATATCGAACGTTATGGTCACTGGAATTGGCGCGAACTTCCTAAATATGCTGGTACCATTCTTTTTTCTTTTTTATTATTACTACTTGATTTACATTAGATTTACAATATAATGGTATATCATAGTTTTTGCTATTTTTATGTATTACTAGTATTAGTTATTTGGAACTTGATGTTCATTAGCTAGGCCTAGGCCAATTATTTGTTGGAACTTGTGCATTTTTGTTGTTTTGTGTAGTCTTTTTTTTGCTATTAAAACGCAAACCTTTCAAATTTCGACTTTTGTGTGTATTTTAAGAGATGCTGATGTGTGATTTATTTTTTTTTTAATTTTTTTTTTTTGTGCCTGGATGGAGGGGATCTGATTTATATGTTGTTGTTGTTGAAATTAGGTTTGGCAAGGTGTGGCAAGAGTTGTAGATTGCGGTGGATGAATTATTTAAGACCGACTGTAAAACGCGGGAATTTTACCAAGGAAGAAGAGGATATCATCATTAAACTTCATCTCGACATGGGAAACAAGTATGTGGTCTAACTAACGTTCAAGTAGTGTTAAAATAAGCTCTAGTTTGTTTTGCGTAGGATCAATGAATTAGGGATGATCTTAGAAATATACTCTTGCCATTTTGTTTAGTTTAATGCTGATTAGGTTATTCCAAATTATACTTGGTAAATAAGAAATTGGAGAAAGTCACTGCTATAAAGATTTTCGCACGTTTTGCAGATGGTCAGCAATTGCTGCCCTGTTACCAGGAAGAAGTGACAACGAAATCAAGAACCATTGGCACACCCACTTGAAAAAACGCAGTACCAAACAAAATCACCACGTTCTTCACGAAGTAAAAGATGAACAAAAATCTAACATTTCAAGGATTATAAACTTTTCTGTTTTACCTCCAAGCGTTGTGTCAACATCTAGTGGCAATCGAGTTTCAAATGAATCCACAACATCTCACATAATATCCCATGAATCGGCAGCATCACAGAGAAATTCTGATGACTCAACATCACGTCCCTGTGTACAACAGCGATTATTAATTGATTTGAACCAAGAATATGTAGAATCATGGGACGAGGATACCAAGTTAAAGAAGGAGTTCGTGTGTTGATACAGATTTAGGTAAAAACAAAGATAGAAATTATTATTGTTATAAAGTTAGCTTATGTCTTTCCTTCCCCAATTAGCGGATTGAAAACCATCCATAGTGTTGTTTTGTACATGAACATCAATTTGCTCAAGTTTTGATATAAATTTGTTATTTCGTTCTTTCTTTAGAATTTGTGTCGACTTGTATGATTTATTGTCCAAACAAAGCATTAATCTATGTTATTGGTATGTTTTACTCTACTACTCTGGCTCGCCCAACTCAAACAAAGGATTGATACAAACTAACCATCAATTTTGTTTGATCTTTTTGTGTCTCGGGGTGTTTCGATGATTAGATATCTGTTTGAACTGATTACTGTGCGTTATATGTGAAATTACTGCCTTATGTATGGCTTTGTATACTTTATTAGGCTATATTATCTGAATATGTTTGATTTTGATTTTGATTTTTCAAGTCACTAGATATGACTTTAAAAAGGTAAATGGGATTTTACATGAATGTACCATAAGATTCCTGGTATTATAACTGTTCTATGGTAAAAAAAATGCAGAGTAGCTTGGATATAATTTGGGACTTAAAATAAGACAAATATTATTTGCTTATAAATAAGTGGGAACAATAATTGAATTAATAAACTCACATGAGTGGTACTACTAGTCTGCTAAAGGAAATTCAGATGACAGTAACACCCCACAATACGACACCAATAACATACAAATAGAGAGGCTACATTCTAATCATCTAAGAAGTCCATCCAGAAAGAGGGTAAGGATCGAGTTGTGCTTCCGCCATTTTCCAGATCTTGATAGAAGACTTCACGCTAATTCCTGTGGCGTTGTTGAACAAAAATAGCTTTGCAGCACCATAAATGGCTTTTGTTGGATAAGCTCTTGCTGTTACCACTGTTCTTCCACCTTGTGCAAACCCCTCCACTATCGAATGATCCACCTGTCGTTATATCATACCACGGTTGCATTAAATATAAAGAACATGAACTATTTTAACACTAAAAGATGGTTATTGTAATTTGACTTACCAGTAACCTCATGTTGTATTTTTCGCCTTCGAGTACAGGGACACTGCTTCCGTACACCCATTTTCCTACTGTTGGATCCTTTGATGATCTGCACGAGTTTATAATATAAAACAGGTCATTTTTTAGTACTGGTTTAGTCATTATGTGTTTTGGTGTGAATTTGATGGAGATGATAAACTGTAAAAGGAAACTAAGAATAACCTTGTTTCATCAGCACAAAAGTAAGTTTTTGAGGTGCCATCGGTGGCTTTAGCAATATAGAAATACACAGGAAGTTGCTCAGTACGTTCAGAATCAGCTAGAACCACAACACCAAATGGTCCTAAGACACCCCTCTGGACTGAACCTGCGCTAGTTGTGCAGTTGAACAAAACGTCAGCTTCAAGCGTTGATTCCAACATCCTTTGATCAACTTCAAATGTTGCAACTATGTCCAGCTGCAAGTGTTAAATGAATTACAAGTTTTCAGTTCTCTAATTTCTTTTCTTTTCTTTTTTTGTTTGCACGAAACATTAAATAAAAAATATGATGCTTTTAAACTCACCTGTGTGGCCATGCCTATATCGAGGGGAATGAGTGATCCGGGTAGGAGCTCCACATCTTTAAATTCATCATATTTTTTCGATCTCAATTTCTCAGTTTCCTCAATTGGCCATTGAATCAAATTTGTTTGTGTTTTTGTGTCCAAAACGATGGTCCTCGGAATATTCTGCAAGTTAAAACCGAATTAGAAATAGTTTTAATGAAACTTTAGCTTTTGACTATAAAAAAGAGCTTGTTTAGTTCAAATTTACATACCAACACGTTAGCCCATCCTTTTTTAAGGTCATCACTAGGAGGGTCGGTTTCTCCAACGTAACCCCAGAGTACCCTTCTCTTTTTATGTTGGTCATAAAACGTCTTGGACGCATAAAATTTTCCAAAATCGTATCTCAACCCAATACCCACGTCATTTTCGGGGTCATCAGGGTACCATTTATCTTTTACCACATCATAAGTCCCAATTGCATACCAATCATGTCGATCTTCATCCCCACTTTGTTTCAACACATGTTTAACATTTTCCCCATGATCTCCCATGTTCAACCCGTTTTCGTCGTCTGTGGTGGACACCGGGTAAAGGTCAACACATTCCCACATACCAGTATGCGGGACTGCGTGAAGTGGCTCTTCCTTAAGTTCAAAATGTGTAAAATTAGTAGTATGGTAAATCAAAGCACAACCAATAGTCACATTGTGCTTTGACCCCATTACCATTCTATATTCACCATCGGGCCCCATCCATAAAGTTGACGGGTCCCGGAAATCCTTGAACCCCACCCCGGGTGGTGGGAACAAGATAGGATTACCCTCGTACTTTTTCCACTCAATAAGTAGTGGATCAGATGAGTTGACCGCGTACGCCAAGCATTGTAATTGTGATAAGTCATACGCGTTGCCGGTGTAGAGCATGATGATCTGACCGTTGGGTAGAACGGTAGCAGATCCCGTCATGACACCTTCAATGTCGTACCAGTGGTCCGGGACCATGGCTAATGGCAGGTGGAACCAATTAATCATGTCTTTGGAAACTGAGTGGCCCCATGTGATATTACCCCAGATAGCTGATTCCGGGTTGTACTGATAGAAGAGATGGTACCATCCCATATGATACATTGGTCCTGCATCACATCCAATCATTCCATTCTATTTTAGGTTTCAGTTCCAAACTTCCAACTTTCTTAAAATGTTAAGTTGTCCGTAGAATAATTCATCATATCACAATCACCAAACAACAATCCTGTCTTTTTCTATTTCACTCCAAAGTAAATTTTGTAACATATTCATCTATCTAACATTTATATGGTATTATCAGACCCTTCTATACATAAACATTTGCATAAAAAATTTTATCTTTCTGTTACAATTATACCTTGCTGCAAAACTTCTAGCTTCACACTAACGTTTAAACTTTAAACTAGTTTAACCGAACATGATCAGAATATGATCATCATATGTGTCATATTTGACTCCCAAGAAAGTGTGTTCTCACTAGGTTAAAAGTCGTGCTCATAGTTTGTTCAGAACACAAATGTATATGTTGATGATAATTTGTTTAGAACACATATATTATCACAAAATAGATGTTTTGCATGTGTTGAAGCACTTGAAAAAAGTGTTAGCAAAACAATATCGTACACACTAACACAACTAGACACTTGTACTATGTAACTCTCGGTTTAACTAAGTAACATTTTTATGATGTTCCATATAAATAAATAATATATTAGATTCATGTTATTGATGTGTTTTAAAGACGCCAGATGGTCACGGATGCCTAGTCCTATGAATATCGACCCCTAACCCTCGAGTAACTTATGGGGTTAACAATCAACCATAGTTATGAGCCTGAGATCCAATATTGTCTGCAAACAAATGCCTTTTTCTTTTTGGTAGAGATTGCCTTTATAAAAGATTGTATAGACAACTATTCTTTACAACAACAATTGTATATAACAACTTGTTACGATATTTTACTTTCTGAGATTAATTATATATATATTAGCCTTTCCAATAATATAATCAAAAGTATATTCATGCAATTAATTCCACTATGAATAAATAAAATAAAGAATTTGTGTAAACGTAAGTGCAATTGTTAAATGCTTACCATCGGGATCTAAAAGCCAGAATCACCAATATCATGCATCAGAATACGCCGCCAACATACATGAAAAGAGAATTTGTATCAGTTTAAAGAACTTTATATAAACACATATCATCATAGTATTAATTATATATCTTGACATATATATAGTAGATGTTAGGAATTATTATGTACGTACCGCTAATGAAGTTCTTATCAGGCTGAAAGTGATACGCTGAGCGTTGCCATTCAACCTGAGCATTCGTCTCCAACTTGGTGAGAAATCGTTTTAAATCATTATCTAGCAAGGGATTTGTCGACAACTCGTCGACAGAGGGCTTATCTCCATTGCTAGAATTGTCTACAATCTCAGGTTGTTGTAAATGTGTCACAAGACCAACTATTACTATAGCCAAAACAAGGAAACCCAAAAGAAGTTTGGTAACGGTTGCACGAGTAGAACGAAAGAACTCTTGCTTGCTTTGAAGGTCATTGTTGACAATGAGAGGGGAGGTAGAAGAAGAAGCCATGAGAGATGGTGTGTGAGGTTTAAGAGATGTTTAATGAAGTTTTTATAGAATTCTCAAAGGGGAGATATTTTCGCTCAAGAGTGTGACACTACCTTTGGTTTAGGGTTTCGATCTAATACGTACGGCGATTTATGATTAAATGGTTTGTACATACAAGTACGTATTTTATTTGGATTAGGAAACTCTTAAGTTGAGTTAAACATGATAGAGCATGTTCACAAATCACAAATAAAAGATAAATACATAAAATATTTTCTTTTATCAAAAAATACAGACCCATTTATTCATTCACTCTCACAATAAAACCTATATAATCAATCATGTTTACTCTAACCTGAAAGGATTTTGATCCACTTTATTTTTTATTACTCTATTTCGTAAGCTCAAACAATTAAAACCATTCAAAAAAAAAAAAATAATAAATAAAAAAATAAGAAAAAAAATCCTAAATTATTTACGGTGCGTGAGGTTTAAGAGATGTTTAATGAAGTTTTTATAGAATTCTCAAAGGGGATATATTTTCGCTCAAGAATGTGATAACTTTGTTTAGGGTTTCGATCTAATAGTACGCCGATTTATGATTAAATGGTTATTATGTACGCGTTTTTATTTATTTATTTTCGTAAACTCAAACAATTAAAAATATAATTAAAAAACCTAATAAACCAAAATGTTTACGGGTCAATGCTAAAAATATCCAAATCTTTCATATAACAAGAACCAGTAGCTAGAAATAAAATAGTATAACTTAAAGGGCCTAATAACATAATAAAGCATCATACTTGTCAAAAAAAGCTGTTATGAGTATCGTACTTTTTTTTTTCCTTGTTAGTGGTACAAACTCGACTATTTTGTCCATAAGTGAGTATTTTCCAGCCCACTCCAGGTTACACGCCATGTCATCCGGTTTTTTTTGTTTATATATATATTTTTTAATCTTTTCCAGCTATAAAACACACACAGACCCATTTGCTCTCTCTCTCCCTTTTGCTACTCCCACCGCCGGTCTCACTTCCGGCCACAGCAGCAGATTCCGGTCGCCACACCCACCGTATCACCTCCACGCGCCTCCCACCGCCACCACAGCCGCCGCCACCACCACTTTTCCTTGTGTTTTCTTCACGGTAAACAATCGTCACGCGCCTCGCCGTAACCTATTTTCATTTTTATACGAAACCATATGTTGGTTTGTTTCTTGATACTATTGTTGGTTTGGAGATTTTGTTGGTCCGTTTGGTTGTTTTGTTCTCGGCAGTAGGCTTAGAGGTGGGATATCATTTTGTTGTTATTGTTTTGGATATGGATTTGAATGGGGTTTTGGTTATTGCTGTGTCGGATTGTCTGATGTGGTGGATTAAGTGATAATAAGTTGGATATGTTTTTGTATTAGCAAACGGTGGTGGTTGCGGATGGTGATGACAGCAGTGGGTGGTGGTAGACGACGATGGGTGTTGGCGGATTCGAGGTGTGGGTGTAGCCGTCTGATGTGATGGAGGTGTTTATGTGTTTATGTGTTTATGGAGGAGGGTGTATCTATGGAAGTTCAAGATCTTTTGACAACTAAAGTGGAAGAAATGATGGTGTGAGATGGATATGGAAGAATTGGACCAAAAACAAGGATGTTGGTAAAAACAAGGATGTTGGTATTGTTCAAGATCAGTATTATAGCTCCACTGAAGCAAAAACAAGGTGTTGGTAAAAAAATGGAAAGCAAAAAGCTTGAAATGACCGGTAACCGGATGAGGGGGTCGAAAAATACTCACTTATGAACAATATACTCGACTTTGACCCACTAACAAGGAAAAAAAAAAGTACGCTACTCATAACAGCTTTTTTTGACAAGTATGATGCTTTATTATGTTATTAGGCCAACTTAAAGTATAAAATCTAAACAAAGCAACTAAACCTAAAGAGATATTTAGTTCAGGCTCAAAGTAGAAAAAGGTAAAGTTTACCTCTATGGTCTTAGATAATTAACATTAAGGGGTTGTTTGATAAAACATAATACTTTGGCACCGAATGATCATTCAAAATGTTAAACGATTTAATAACTTTGAATAAACTTGGTTCTAAATGAAAATATGATGTTTGACAAATTTTGTGAACGGGTAACTCACCCATGTAAAATTAACATATTAACCTTTCGTACAAATATCAACTTTTTCCGTTATTAGTTATTTTTAATATTGATCTATGTTCGTTAAATTAAACTATTACTCAAAAAAAATTTCTTTTGAATTTCCGGTATGTTAAAATTGTTATTTGCTCGTATGTATGCGATGCATAATGTTTGAAAATATCAATATGCCTTGCCACTTCAATGAAAGTAAATAAAAGAACGGATGGAAAAATGTATACATATCAACGAAGATAGATGTATGAAGTACTTATGAATTATGATCATGTGGTCCTTTAATTTTACAAATTGATATGTTAATAATAGTTAAAAATATTAAAGGGGTGCAAGAGGGCACGACATATTTCGCTACTGTATGAATTTGTATGGCCTTGTGCGTTGTTCCGTTCAAAGCCAATTAAAATGATCCAGAGGCATAACAAAATTTAACAAACACTTAATCACCTCAACTGATTCAATGGATGACTCTGAATGACTAAGAGGCTATCAAACATACTGTTAATCATTGATTTATTTTTCGTCGACCATGTGATGTTCATCAATAATTTTCGACATCAAAAAATTTGTATCAATGCAATGAAGAGTCTTTTCCATGTCGGCATGATTTACTATGATCTGCATCACTAAATTAACTGTATTGTCTAAATCAAACAACGAACCGAGAAAATTTGGTTTTTGAATTGAAAAAAATGAGAAAGCAAACATGAAACTAAACTAAGTACCAATTTAAAAGGTCCTAGCAAAACCAAATCAGAATATACGAGTATCTGATTTCAAAATTCATTATATACTAATGGATACGTTGCCGTTCAAAACAAAATTTAATGGTATAACGTTGACAAGGATGTTCCCAGGCCGTTCGTTTTTATGTTTGGCTTAAAACATTTTTTAATGGCTATGGAAAAGTTTAAAAACGACAAAAATTCTTGGTTAGATCACTTACGTTAATTGAAGCTAATAATCAGTGTTTTAAAACCCGGGTCGACCCGGCCGGGTTAACCGGTTCGACCGGTTCCGGCCAAAAAAACGGGTCAAAAAAACCCGGGTTTCTAAAACCGGGATAACCGGTTAGACCCGCCGGGTTTTGAGTGACCCGGGTCAACCCGGTTCTCAAAACCCGGCCGGGTTTCGTTTTTTCAAAAAAAATTTAATAAAAACCCACAACCCGGCCGGGTTTCGAGAACCGGGTTAACCCGGGTCACTCAAAACCCGGCGGTCGAACCGGTTGACCCGGCAAAAAAAATAAAAAAGTAAAAACCGGGTTGACCCGGCGGTCGAACCAGTCGAACCTGTTGACCCGGTGCCCGGTGACTCGACCGGGTCGATTTCGAACCCGGTTTTAAAAACATTGCTAATAATATTAACAAAAAATCATCTACACATGAATATATTCTTAATTACACATGTTGGCCATGTTATCATTCTGTAGTCCTTAAAATGTTTTTGTAAGTCACTCGATCGGTCGACATCCTATAGTTAACCACCAACGCGTCTCATATCAAGTTCGAGCACACCCTATTTAATGATGTCATGTTACATGCATGTTCGATGACTTATTTTGTCATATCTTGGCACTATTGCATGAATGTTTTATTTTGTTTGAAATGTTACCACAAAATGATTGTTGGGCACGGTTTGTATCATCCATTTTATTTAAGACTAGCCGGAAATATTTAATTCATTAATTTGTAATTACATATCATCTCTTAATGTTATATTCTAATGAGAATAAATAGTAATGTTTGATAATATAGAGTTTGATTATTAGTTCTTTTTATAAAATTTTATTTGATTGTTAACGACACTGAAAAGTGAAAACTGAAAAACACTATTTATTCTCATTAGAATATAACATTAGGAGATGATATGTACTCCTTCCGTCCCAATTTATTTGTCCACTATTGACTTTTGAAGTCAATCTTTTTCAACTTTGACTTTAAATTTTGTTGTTTGTGTTATATAATAATTGATGAAAATTGTAACCAATGAAAATTCATTTAAAACTCAATCCATTCATATATTTTGAATCAAGTATTATATAATATAAAAGAAAATATTGAAGGTCAAAGTTTTAAAAGAAATACTTAAAAAGTCAAAAGTGGACAAATAAATTGGGACGGAGGGAGTAATTATGTATATATTTTTACTTTGTACACATAAAATTTATGTGTGAGGACAAGCAAATTGATATGTGGGGACAAGCAAAATTATTGTGTGCGAAGTAAAAATGTGTGTGTACATATCATCTCCTTAGAGGTGGCAAAAGGGTCGGGCTGGGTCGGTTTGGGTCATGGGTCAAATGGGTTATGGGTCAAATGGGTCTAACGGGTCATGAGTCAGACGGTTTGGGTCGGGTCGACCCACTAAATTATAGTGTTTTCGTCTGATTTTATACGTTTTCGTCAGTTTTTTAACGTTTTCGTCCGGTTTTTTATGTTTTTGTCCGTTTTTTCACGTTTTCATCCGATTTTTCACGTTTTCGTCCGTTTTTTCACGTTTTCGTCCGTTTTTTAACATTTTCGTCAGATTTATTATGTTTTCGTCCGTTTTTTATGGTTTCGTCCGTTTTTTTATGTTTTCGTCGTTTTGTTAAGTTTTCGTCCGGTTTTTCACGTTTCGTCCGTTTTTTCACGTTTTCGTTCGTTTTTTAACGTTTTTGTCAGTTTTTTTATGTTTTCGTCATATTTTTTACGTTTTCGTCCGTTTTTTCATGTTTTCGTCCATTTTTTAAGTTTTCATCCGATTTTTTACGTTTTCGTCCGTTTTTCATGTTTCTGTCCGTTTTTTCACGTTTTCGTCCGATTTTTTACGTTTTCGTTCGTTTTTTCATGTTTTCGTCCGATTTTTCACGTTTTCGTTCGTTTTTTCACGTTTTCGTCTGTTTTTTACGTTTTCACCCGTTTTTTCTCGTTTTCATCCGTTTTTCACGTTTTCATCCATTTTTTATGTTTTCGTCCGTTTTTTCACGTTTTCATCCGATTTTTTATGTTTTCGTCTGTTTTTTTACGTTTTCGTCAGATTTTATACGTTTTCATCCTTTTTTTTACGTTTTCGTCTGTTTTTTTTATGTTTTCGTCCGTGTTTACGTTTTTGCCTGTTTTTTTTTTACGGTTTCTTCAGTTTTTTTTTGTTTTCGTCATTTTTTTTTAGGTTTTCGTATGTTTTTTTACGTTTTCTATGGAAAAAGGGAATAAAATGTAAAAAAAGCTAACGAAAACGTAAAAAATCTGACAAAAAAACAAAAAAATAGACGAATACGTGGAAAAACAGATGGAAATGTAATAAATTAGCCAAAAACGTGAAAAAAAAATCGAAAGAAAACGTAAAAAAATCGAACGAAAACATAAAAAATCAGACGAAAGCATAAAAAATATGTGTGTACATATCATCTCCGGATCTCCCTGTAACATTATATTGAACCACCAAAAAGAGCATTAAATCTCAAAGCCTTTTAACATATTACATGTTTAAATATGACGGGGGAAGAGCTTTCTGTACGTCTTTTTCTTAAAACACTTGAATAAATCAAATGATGCATGGGTCCCGTAAATTACTTTATGTTTTAAAAGTATTTCATATGATTGTATTCTTTTTGTAAGGGCCGAAGTACTCTCTCTCAAAACTTGATATTTCACAATTCAAGCAAAATTAATTTGCATTTTATAACAAAAAGACAACACGTTTCAAGCAAAATTACTTTATGTTTTAAAAGTATTTCATATGATTGTATTCTTTTTGTAAGGGCCGAAGTACTCTCTCTCAAAACTTGATATTTCACAATTCAAGCAAAATTAATTTGCATTTTATAACAAAAAGACAACACGTTTCAATCGTAACACATGCAATGAAACTATAAATAAGCTATTAAACGGTACTTGAAAAAACTCTAGAAAGAAAATGTAAATTGAGGAATAATAACGACCGTTGAGTGCTTATCAATAATTTATTGAAAATATCATGTTTTTTACAACAAAATGTATGAATACGTTAAGTTAAACTTTTCCAATCAATGCTTCATTAAAACTTTGAGGAATAATAACGACCGTTGAGTGTTTATCAATACTTCATTGTGCACGTGATTTTTGTTTACTGAGCTTTTTATGCTAGTGGTTACCTTTTGTTCGGAAAAATGTTTGTAAAAATTAACTTTCCCACTCCAGTTGATGTTCTACTAGGCAGAAAAGTTGACGGAGTTATTTTTTGTCAGATGGACAATTGGTTTGTGCCAAAAGACACACGGGTCAAAATGTTCCAACCAATTCACAACTTTTGGATCTTTAGAATATTACATTATATTGGACCAACAAAAAAAGCAAAAAATCTCAAAGCCTTTTAACATATTAGATGTTTCAATATGACGGGGAAGAGCTTTGTGTACGTCTTTTTCTTAAAACACTTGAATAAATCAGATGATGCATGGGTCCCGTATTATTACTTTATATTTTGAAAGTATTTCATATGATTGTATTCTTTTTGTAATGCCGAACTCTCAAAAAATTGATATATATATAGTTTACAATTCAAGAAAAATTTGTACTCCGTAGTATTTTATAACAAAAAGACAACACGTTTTAATCATAACACAGTGAAAATATAAATAAGCTTATAAACAGTACTTGGAAAATGTAAATTGAGGAATAATAACGACCGTTGAGTGCTTTATCAATACTTTATTGAAAGTATCATGTTTTTTACAACAAAATGTATGAATGCGAATAGTTTAACTTTTCTAATCAATGCTTCATTGAAATTTTGAGAAATAATAACGACCGTTGAGTGCTTATCAATACTTCATTGTGCAAGTTATTTTTGTTTACTGAGCTTTTTATTGCTATTGGTTACCTTTTGTTAGGAAAAATGTTTGTAAAAATTAACTTTCTACAAACTTTTGATACTATTTACTATTTACTATTTACACATATTTTCTAAACAAGAGGAATTGCATATGAAAAATTATACGCATTTGTAACTCATATTGCAAGTGACATCATTATTTAATTAATACGAGTAGTTTAATAGTCCCTTAATGATACAAAAATATAGTGCTTTTAGAAAGTCTGAGGAACTGAACTACCGCAGCCTCGCTGTCCTGCACGCGACGAAAAGAGGTACTTCAATATTATACTAATATTTATTTATCGACATTGAAATTAAAGTAAAGAAAAATAAAAATCAACGGTCCAGGAAAATTGGAGAGCTTGAAAACACAATTATGAAAAACACTATCCTACCAAACCCTGAAGATGACAAATTGATATGACCATGCTCTTTGTTTTTTTGAGAAAGAAATAAAAAATAATTCGTCATTTAATTTTGGGTCGTTTCATTTTGACCGACATTTTTTTAAAGGTTGGGCACAACCGTGACCGACCATGATCTTGTCACATCAGCTTTCTTTCTCCGACGACGATCAAGTTGCCACAGTGGTGACCAAGTTTTTTTTTTTTTTTTTTTTTAAGGTGTGTAAAAATCGGTCAAAATTTCGACCGAGTTGGGGATTTGGTCACCACTCGACCGACCATGACCTTACACCCGCAGTGGGCTCGACCGAATGTGACCATGCATGACCGATCAATAAAACCGATCGAGTGTGCCTAGCCTAAGATTCTATACTAATTATCCTACAGTTAAGGTTTCAGGTTATCTAATACTGTGAAAATCTAAGTTTATGATTTAAGCTTAAGCTTATATTTTTATAAACGGCTTATCGTTTTTACGGTCATATTTAGTGTTTACTTAACTTATTATAATTGATGAGGTAAAATAACATAAAAATACACAAACATTTAAATATGTAATTATTAAATGAGAGTATTAGTGTCTTTTTGTATAACATCCCTTGTATTAGCCTATCTATTTTAAATAAGCCACAAATTTTAGGTTTTTTAAAACCTATCATATAAGCTCGTAAGCCTAACAATTTAAGCTCATAAGCTTAACTATATAAACTTAGTCAAACATTTGATTAAAATTATTTCTGTTACACAAGCTCATAAGCCCTCTAAATAAGCTTAAACAAACATCCCCAAAGACGCCAGTCCTATCTAGTCTTAAAAGAGTGTGTCTCTAAGATTATTGTATACTATTTGTACTTCTTCGCTCTATTCTTGTATAAAACATTAAAGCCATTCCTGCAAAGTCCTCTAATCGAAAATTAATGAGCTCAGCAGTCAGCATCTCAATGTTGATCACCAAGTTGTTGCCTGTAGGGTTTATTGATAGATCATAGTTTTTAAAACACATCACAGTTAAAAAGTTATTAATAAATATACGATAGATCTCTTGTGTCAATGACCAATGTACGTAATGTTTATGTGTTGCATTTATAAAAATTAATGAAAGTAAATATTTAGAGTGCTAGGTATCGTAAAGAACATGGGCCAATCCCATGTGGCACCTAAATACAACGACGTTACCACACCGTACCCAACACAAATCCAACGCCACTATAGCCAACACTAGTTTTGTAACGCCTGTTGAACTAGAGAAAAGACAAAAAATAAAAAAAATAATAAAAAAAAAGAAAAATCTACTTTTTATATGAGATGATGTTTAAATGAAATAAAATAAAATAGTGGTCTTAAAAGAAGTGTTTTAACAATTATTAGTGAGAGTGTATTTTGGTATGTAAGTGTTAAAAGGAGAAATGCTGATATGACGCTGATGTGGAAAATGAGGTTTTAACATGTAACACACTAGACAAATCCTACGTCTGTTATGGCCTGAAGAGATGATGGGTTCATAAGATAACTTTCGGCTTACAATGACACAACGCGTTTTATGGTCTACTGCGGATGGAGTTCTTGAAAACTGGCAGTTAAACGTGCTTATGTAAAAGCAGTACTGGTTTGGGTGGTCTGCCAGAAAGTTTTCTTATAAAAGCTACAAAAGCAATACCGTGAGCCTACGAACAAATCAAACAATATTATGATGATACATATTTAATAACACGTTAGCTCCTAAGTAGGGCTGTAAACGAATTGAACGTTCAGTGAACATTTCATAAACCGTTCGGTAAAAAGTTCGTTTATATTCGTTTATTTATTAAATGAACGAACATGAACAAAAGTCACGTACGTTTATTTATGTTCGTGAACGTCCGATTATGCGTTCGTTTATGTTTATTTATTTATTTATGTTCGTATCATATCTTATAATTGTATAATTTTAAAATTAGTTTGTTTTAACAAAACAACACTTATTAAACAATATTAGATGCATAATTTAATAAAGTTTATGTTTGTTTGTCTATGTTCATTTATGTTCGTTTAGTGTCTTAATGAACGAACATAAACGAATATGAACAATTCGTTTTCTTAATAATCAAACATGAACAAGAAATTTCATCCGTTTAAGCGTTCGTGTTCATTTATTTGTCCGATTAAAATTAAATGAACGAATATGAACAAAGCTCCGTTTCGTTTACAGCACTACTCCTAAGTGCTACATTATAACTATATAACATTTATGGGGCGCCAAAAGAAAAATACTGTAGCACTACACACAAAAACACTGTAGCACTACAGTAACTAACGGTCGTTAGTTACTGTACCAAAAGAAAAATACTGTAGTACTACACACAAAAACACTGTAGCACTACAGTAACTAACGGTCGTTAGTTACTGTAGCGCTACAGTACTAACGGTCGTTAGTTACTAACTAACGGCCGTTATCTTTAACATTTTTTTTTAGTCCGTACGAAATTGGTCCTTCATCTCAGAGGTCCGTTGCAAAATTAGTCCTCTAATAATTTACATGATTGGTCCTTCATGTTATACATCCATTGCAAAGTCAGTCCTTGGTCAATAACTTGACGTTAGGTATTTAACGACCGTTATCTTTAACAATTTAAAAAAAAAAAATCATACGAACTTGGTCCTTCATCTCAGAAGCCCACAGTAACGCGCGGCTTATATTCTAGTTGAAACAAAACAAGAAGTTGGGTGAAGATACTAAGTACGGAGGGTTCGTGTGCGGCGGTAGTGAGTGACAGTCCCACCAAATTATGGTAGTCGTTGGTCGTCATGGCCCACCTCCATCTACTAATGCCCAAAAATACAATTATTGAAGTTAATAAAAACCCTACACCAATAATTGCATATACAAATACTTGAATGGTAAAAACAACAAACAAGTAGGAACTAAATATTTGAAAGTGATGGACCAATGTATAACTGCCGTTCTTTTTTCTCAAAGCTTTTTATTTTTTTATTTTTTATTTTCATTATTTCACGTTTTGTTTTTTCCATAAAATAATTGCTTAATTCAACGGTGAGTAGAATTCGGTCGACATGATTAGACTATATTCTTTGCACAAGTTGAAGTTAGGCTAAGTTTAAATACAATATTTCTTTTGCAGGAAAACTTTTGGAACTGAATAGATTGTCTTGGTTCACTACTCCTCGTCTCGATGCACAACACTATATGTAAACGTATATAGTCCAAACGGTAAAAAGTGGTATCTATCACTCTCTATCGGTTTCCTTGTTTCGGTTAAGAGTCAAACTCATAACTATTGTAATATTAAACTATTTTTAACGTATTTGAAACACGTTTTAATCGGTAAACTTTTTAAAAACTGGTATATTTATTCGTTTACGTGAGAGTTAAGTTAAGATAATGATTGTAACATATTTGTCATTAGTAAATAGTTAAGAGTTAAAAGTTTTTTTCTAAATAAAACTTGCTAAGCCACACAAAGTTAAATTGATATTAATGAAATTGTTTAAGTGATGTTAGTGAAAATGCTTATGAATAGTAATTTGGCTTCCACAATTTTATATATAGGATAATTACTTTTTTAGAAAAAGAACCTAAAAAAAGGATATTTTTGCATATTATATTTTTGCTTCACTCATATTATTCTGAATGGATATTTTTTTTTTCATAAAAAAAAAAAAAAAAAAAAAAAAAAAAAAAAAAAAAAAAAGTTATAGTTGTAAACTTTTATATTATGATACTTGAAAAGTAAAATAAAAATTTCTTAATACAAAAATTATAAAATAACTCAATCTCGAATGGTTTTTATAAGAAATGTTTTAAGAACATTCATAAATACTTACATATTGTTATATTAAAAAGTAAAATTAAGATTTGTTCTTACAAAATTGACATTTTTTTTTTAATTTTTTTTAGAACGGCTAGTTAGTAGGTGCGAAATATTAATAATTATTTTAATTGAAACTCAAAAAACCATCCGAACCTTGAAGAGTTTTATAAAAACTGAGTAAAATAAACATTCTTTAATACAAAATTTTGAAAACAACTCAAACTTGAATGGATTTTAGAAAAAAAAAATGTAATAACACTAATAAGTGTTTGATTTCGACTTAATTAGCTTAATATGAAAAAAAACTGAATTAATTAAGTCATATGAAAACTGTTTGTTTGTGACTTAATAGAAAAAGATAACCGGAAATAGTAAGTAATAAAACAGAGGTTGTCTTCATTAAGTCATTCCTTAATTAAACATGACTTAATTAAAAAATTAAACAAACAAGCCCTTAAGACTTATAAAATCATGGAAACTTTTGAGGGGTTTTATAAAAATATTTTATAACAGGACGGGCTATTAATAGAACGGGCCTAATTTTTTGAACGAATAGTGAACCTAAGGGTCATTGTTTTCCCAAATATATTATATTTAAATGAAATGTGACCAAGATAGCAACCATCGCTGAAAACGTCAATTTCTTTCATTATTCGATGCATTTTTTTTTATTTTTTTTTATTTAAGTAATTAATGCAATCACATGAATAATATAAAACTTTGGTAAATTTGTACGTGAACTTTTGTTTATGTGAAACATTTAATTAAAAAAGGATTAAACATTAATTAAAAAATAATAATAAAAAAATAAGCTAGGTGAAAATGCAATTACTGGTAAGTACAGAGGTTTTAAAACTGTTTGTGGATTTAAGATCTAACTCTTCTACCGATTCATTTCTGGTCATTACATTGGTATAATTCCTTATACCTTGGAGTCTTAACTGATATGACTGTACTCATTTGGACATCATATTTTGATCATTCTGGCCTTGGGAGGAGATTGATTGAAGTATGTGTGGACAATGAGAGGTCTAATCAGTCTAGATGTACCATAAAGTAGGGTTATTCAATGTGTAGGGTAAATGGCCTACGAGGGGAGTGCAAGCAGATTGGAATTGCGAGTTGTGAAAGATTAAACTTCATGGTCCTTTTTTTACTTT
>LBNU01003000.1:8142-18498 GCA_014162995.1 Artemisia annua
ATGAAATGTAGGTGGTTACGCACCCATGTAATGTAGGTATCATGCCATACCCGAGCAATGTAGGTATCTCTATACCCATGAAATGTAGGTGGTTACATGTAAACACATAAAGCGTTTGAGTAAACAAAGAAACATTTGAGTAAGGCAATTAGTGTTTAAGTAAGCAAGTAGCATGTTCAAGTAAAACAAGTATTACATTCATGTAAAAACGAGCATGTATTCTCCCCCAAAACAGTTATGAAACAAGTTAAAATAGGGGGCATGAACTCACCTAAAAAGCCAAGGAATATGAATACGAGAACAACTCGACAAATGGACAACCTAGGAACCCGACGATCACGTGCCTTTCCCAACGACCAAAAGAGATTAAGACGTGAAATAATGAGATGTGACCACTCTATAAGCTTTCAACCCATCCAAAAGCTCAATTGATAAACCAAACTAATTAACCACTGATTACCATCTAGAGTTTACCTAACTAACTATATTGAAAATGATGTTTTACAAACCAACAGATAACTAAAGAATTGTAGAATAGAAACAATTTGTTAAGAGATCTATAAACGTTATAACACTGAAGTGAAATAAATTTTTAAAGAACGGTTAGTAAAAGACAACCAAAAAGGAATTTGGCAAAAACAAATTAAACTCGTTTGAAATAAATCAACAATTCGGAATATAAGCTTAGGAATAAAATATTTTGACAATGATTACATTATCATTTGGAAATTATATGTTAAGAAATAAAATAGCCATTAGTTGTGTGTAATAAAAAAATAGCTATTGGTAAATACTATAAATTAAATGAAAAGGCGATGGAACAAATTCAATGGTGTTCGTGGATGGTGTATCCCACAGCAACAAGAGGAAAACAAAAGAGAATGAAAGTTGATATCTAGTTGCTTGAATGAAAAATGATAAGTTAGTGTTTTAGTATGTGATTAATCACAAGAGTTATAATTTAAAGACACGTATAAATATGTGTAAGTAGGACATGGCACAAGGTGAGTATTTGTGTAAGATTGTGTTTATCCAAAGTTAATATGATAGTTTAGTAACTAGAGGGTATAGTTTGATCTCGGTAATTGCTAATGTTAAGCCCTTAAGTAACGAAATTTAAAACTGGGTAACGTAAAAATATAAAACTTATAAAAATGTGTTTCGCATAAGTATCGGGTGTTTAAATAATTATCGCATCGAAATTACGTGAGTCGTCGTAAATATATATATTTAACAATATATATACTAAATAAATTCAAAACACCGGGTAAACTAATAATATAATTTTTGTAACATTATAATGAGTGCGAAAATATATTAGGATCATTGTTGGAAGTGTCGGATGTATTGTTTATAATTATTGATCACGCGTTATCATTTATTTAATAAAAATAAATATATATGTAAATTGTAATTTTATAAATCCTACGAGTGGGATAGTATGCAAATGATGAAATGATGAAATGTAGACTAACTCTAGTCTATGAAATGTATTTTTGAACGATGTCTTATGATCACGCGACTTAACCTTCCCGGTTTCGCGAAATGAATACCCGTAAACCTAGTTTACGTGAAATAATTATTTGTGAAATGATGAATTGTAATCGGTGAATAGTAACTTGTGAATAGTAAGTTGTTGAGGTTTGGAAAAATGACCTGAAATTGTGAGTTGCGACAGAAAATACGAAGATCCGTTGTTATTGAAGACATTGAGTTAGTGAATTATCCTAAATTTTATTGCACTAAATATTAAATAATGTAAACATATGATCATGTGTTTTATTCAAATTATACAGGTCTTTCAGAGTTGATTGTACGTTTTGGGATAATTGGGCGTTGTTGTGGAATGATTACGAGGCAAGGTTTGAGGAACATGGTCATGTTGATTTTATACTAATGCTTGGGAAAGTTAAATACTGGGATAGTACGTTTTGCACACTATTTTTCTATTCAGATTCTCATACAAGTATATAAATATTATTTAATTAATCTTATACATGACGCAGATAAGCCAGCAATTCACAACGCTTTATTTGGTTCCAAGATTTTTATAAATAGGGATATACCACAATTACTATCCTTCTGGGAAAGGTGATATTTTAATTTAACGTATAATAGCATTTTGAGATTTAGGTTAAATCAAAATTTATACGTTGAAATAATACAGTTATGAACAACAAGATGGATATGATGCGTCCCGTTTCCAAATTGAACCGGTTTATCAGGGCGCGCATGTTGTTACACCTGCCGAGTTTATGCAAGGATGTGTAAAACGATTGGTAGGCATGATACGTAACATTGAACCGGTAAGTGAACCAAATTGTTGTTTAATTTAGAATTTCGACTGACTTTCGATTAATCAAACTTATTCTTTAATAACACACAATTTATTGATAATATTTCCTTACAAATTTAGGATTCGTGTTGTGTCGTGTATGCAACGGTGCATAGCATACAGTATGATAGTGGTTGGGCGTATACAGCATGCAAATCGTGTAGCACCAGAGTGACGCCAATTGCTTCAAAGTCAACAAGCTTAAGAAGCAGGAAACAACTGTGGCACTGCAAGAAGCATGGAGAAACATATGCAGTTGCATCCAAGTAGAAAATATGTTTTATTAAAATATATTACCATATATCTTTGACTACTGATTATTAAATAATAGTAACTTACCTTTGTTTATATTTTAAGGTTCAAGATCATTGTCCGCATATTCGACGAAAGTGGTTCTGCTCAGGTTATTATTTTTGATAACAACGTACATAAGATGACTAATCTAACAGCATGGGAGATCATGGAGGAACAGGGCATGGATACTGAGCAATACTTTCCAGACGATCTAAATCAAATTATTGGAAGAAAGTATCTATTCAAAGTGAAATATACAGAGTTTAATCACAACAACAACAGTCATATTTATCGGGCTGATAAGGTCACAGAAGATGTTGATACAATAAACTATTTTAAAAATGGTTTCCTCAACGAGGAGGTTTGATATTTTATATTTTAAAATTAATTACATCATATTTAATTTTTAAAAAATATGACCTGCAGTTTATTTACCTTGATTTTTCTTTAATTCACTGTAGGGTTCTGACTTTGAGGATCAGGGGGATGCTTTACAATACTTTGAGGATGATCAACTATTAGGACCTGAGTTTATGGTCCTAACACGTAAATGGAACGACATTTACGGGATTACATTATCTATCTTCTTTAGCCAAAACACACGGACTAGTTACGTAATATTGTCATAGTTGTGAGTGTGTTAGGCTATATATACCCCTCCATACTTCCATGGAGGGGTGAGACTTTGTGTAATTTGCTTTCACTTTTCCTTATCAATAAAACACACCTAGTTTTCCTTTCTCTCTCTAACTTTCTCTCACTAACAATGGAGGTCTTGTTCTTCCATACAACCCGACCTCCCGAACCACAAATCACCATAAAACTACGATCCTAATAGTGGTATCAAGAGCCAGGGTATAAGTTTTGGTTGATTTTGTGGTATTATCTTGTCGAAAATTGATTCGTATTTTTTTTAAACTGTCGTACCATTTCTATTATCAAGGTTTCCAATATTTTCGTGGTAACAGTTTTAAGTATCAAAAAGGTTAAATTGGTCAAAAAGTCTTATGCTTTATAAAGTCTTACACATCTTTTTCTTATGGCTTTGGTCCCAGTTAACAGTTCTTTGAGTGCTACATTATATTTGAGATTGTTTGGTACTAAATCCAGTGAACATTTTTATGGTCCAAAAAGTGCTATTTATTTCTGGGTTTTTTGCTAGAATATTCATCGGAATCTGGGATTTTTGGTCGGAAACTCATCGGAAACTGGGAATCTTCGCCGGAAAAATCAGAGCTTCTTGTATAAGAAGTTTCTGGATGTACTTGTTATCGAAAACACCTGTTATCGAGAACGTTAAACCCTAAAACATCGAAATCTTCTTTCTCGATAATCAAGACCCTAATCTGTCGAGATAAACTTTCTCGATAACAAAAGATTTCAAAAACAATAAATCAGTTTTCTCGATAAGTGTCATGTTTTCTCGATAAAAGATCTCGATAAGTTGCAAATTATCGAGATCTTATTTTTTCGAAATGTTACCAAATGAAAAAGAATGAGATGAAGAAGTAAAGGACCAAGACCAAAACTAAAAATGCCAATACTCTTATTGTGACTTCAGTTGGACCATCATTAGTCACAAACAAAAAGTATAACAAAAACTAATGGTTACATAACGTGACTGATATCATGTTTTAACGAGTCAACCACAGCCCAAATGATACACCAAATTATTTAGTCCATCCTAACCCGTCACTTCATCAACCCATATTCTATCCTACTCATCTACTACAGTCGGATATAACAAACAACAACCCATCTTCAACCTTACAACTCAAACCTAAACTGAAAAATATAATACATACATAGATCTCAGTTTATCTCGTGATTTCAAACAATACAGTAGATCTTTTCAAAGACCACTAACACGAAGATAATTCATCATCGACCTTTATTGAAGACTAAGCTTCATTAACTATCCGAATATTAAAGTTAAGACACATAACAATCGTGTTATGTTCTTACTTTGATTCGTTCAAAACCAAACAACAAATGGAGCCGAAAATCATCTACTAAACCTACCTTAGATCTCCTTTACGAGATCATGAAGCCTCGTATTGTGCTCGAACAGTTGTAATTTACCATGGAAGGCGACTGGTAAACATGTGGCATGGTGGTCGTTTCAATTATTGCTTGGGTTTGTACATTTGAAAGAGATGTAGCTCGGTTCTTGAGGGTGATGACTGAGATTGATGTATATGAGATAAATATGAGATGGATTTGTTTGGTGGTGAGAATGAAATAAAGAGATGGGAGCAGATGACTTATGTTGTGAGTGGATTTGTTTGACTGTATTTGGAAAGGTAAAGCGAGGATGGGGGGCGGATTGTTATAAGTGTGTGATTAGGGTTTGTGAATGTATGGTTTATAAGTCCTAACTATTAGGGTAATGAGTGGGTTTTATTTGTGGACCGGTGTCTTGAACTTGGATTCTTAGGCTCGAAAATTTCATAAATATAAAAAGATTGGGCTATTATTAGTTTGAGTGTCAACTAGGCTAAACCGGATTTATGATAGCTTATATGGACTTGGGCTGAACAAATTTATTACCGGACTATCAAATGTGCCATACGTAAATTTGTAGTCTTTGGTTGTAATTTGTTAATTTTTGCCTTAATGTGGATATTGAGTGGTATTTTGGTTGATACAAATTTTCACGGGGATACGGATACACTTTTGACAAGATCGGGAAACCATTATTGAGTTCACTTAAATCGTCAAAAGGCTAGATTTGAGCTTTTAACCGTTAGATGTGACTACGGCGATAATTCTTTATTATTTATTTGAGATTGAAGTGGAATTTCACGGGTGCGTGTACTTAGTATCTGAAGATATCGGGGTTGGTTGGATGAAGATTCTTCGAGATCCTTGTTTGAACTTTTAACCTTTACAATGACAAAGACTTGAGTTGTCTAGTTATACATGATCTCTGGGAGTTTATGCGTGTATAGCTATCACTTTAAGGAGTTACATTGTAGTGCTCAGTGTCACACGCTGTTGTGGATACTCAAGAGGTGATGTACATCTTATACTTGATGGTGCTTGAGTATAGTGTATTTAGGGATTCGATGGTGGACGAACTCTCTACGCCGCTCTTAGTCATACAATAGTGCAAGTTTAAGTCACAAGTTTGGGTTATTCTACTCCGTTATCAAGTTCATAATATTGAATTTTCTCCATCAGTAGTCACTACAAAAAGCCGTCAGAACGATAATGGGGTCGGTAAAGAGTTAGTTGAGAAAAGTATTAAAGAGTAGAGATGTTTATCAGCAGTCGATTCACATGGGGCTAGTTATGGCACTACACACTTGCTTGGTTAATTGGACATATGGGGTTACGCTGCCTCCGATTCTCATCGTAAACATAGTGTGTATGCTTCCGATTTCGAAGAAGACATCGTGGGGGAAGAGAGAGAGTGTTTCTTTGACTTGACGTTGAGGGTGCTTGACGTCTTTGCGAAAACACTCATTTTCCACGAGGATCTGCATTTAGGGGGAAGAAATGTGCACATCAAGGACGCTTAATAGACTCACGTGATCGAGTTTACGACTGCATTACTACCGGAAGACTTCCGCAGAGATGATCAGTGGTTCAGTTTTGTGATGATTGGTGTAATCGTTTCGACTCTCGCGGATTGTGAAGTGCTAAGTAGCCTACATATGTGAGAATATCCTGCTGATTTCTTGCATGTTACCCCCGAACGGAGCTTCCGCATTGAGTATAACCGTGATAATTTAACTACTCAGATTTGCTTGGTGTGGTTTACTGTGTCATCTACAAATTCCGCTGCGTACTCAAAACTTCAAAAGTTAGAAGACTTGTTTACTACATCAAAGTTTCGAATCTGCTGAAGACGGTTGTCAGTTTGGGGGGAAGCCGATTCAGAAACTTCGCCAAAAAGAAGTGTACGAAGAAGCCGCTAAAGACATGCAGCATGAATTGGGGGGAAGTTAATCCATTTCATGCATATTACATCATTTGCCTACAAGTGAAGATAAAGTTCTCAAGCCGAGGTACAAGATGAAGACAAAGAGCGTCAACTGCAGTAATCCTCAGCGCTTGAAGAGCCGATGAAGACCTTTCTTTATTTGTATTTGTACTTGTAGGAAATGTTGTAAGTAATCCCTTATGTCGCCCCATTCGGGGAAGATTGTTAGGACCTGAGTTTATGGTCCTAACACGTAAATGGAACGACATTTACGGGATTACATTATCTATCTTGTTTAGCCAAAACACACGGACTAGTTACGTAATATTGTCATAGTTGTGAGTGTGTTAGGCTATATATACCCCTCCATACTTCCATGGAGGGGTGAGACTTTGTGTAATTTGCTTTCACTTTTCCTTATCAATAAAACACACCTAGTTTTCCTTTCTCTCTCTAACTTTCTCTCACTAACAATGGAGGTCTTGTTTTTCCATACAACCCGACCTCCCGAACCACAAATCACCATAAAACTACGATCCTAACATCAACCTTATGTGACAAACAACCTACATGACTCTGACTATGATGAAGAAAATGTTGCAGATGATGATATAGAGGGTTCTGATTGTGAATATCATCCTCATGGAGACAACGAACATGATGTATCAGATGCAATGGATTTTTTTGAAAATGAAGAACAAAATGCCGAACGTGACAATAACGGTTACGAGGAAGGGCCACAAGTTGATGAAGATGAGAAACAGGGAAACGACGAAGAAGGACAATGTTTTTCGGATGATCAACAGCCTGCCAATGAAGAACATGGTGAAGAAAAAATGTCTGAGGAATATCAACATGCTGGGATCGATAAAAATAGAACGACGTTCAATAATGATCGTGAGGTATCATTCTTTAATAGCATTTCCTAATACATTTTACACATTCATTGTTTAGTTTAATGAATTGTATAACTTAAACTTGCTCTACTAATGTAGGTTGTTGAGACTGACATTCCAAATGCTGAACAAGTGAACATTGAGGTATTAAACATTATACTCATGAATTTGTTTAGCGGCTATAGATTTTTCAAAATAAATCAAGTTTAATGGAAGTGATGTTTGGTAAATAATACAGGAAGGAAACAACCCCGTAACCAATGAAAATGGCATATCATGTGGTCAGCCATCCGGTGCAAGTAAAAAACGATCCTTCTCAGCTGTAGACTTATCAGATTGTGAAACCGAGGATGAACATGCAGATCAAAACCATTCAAAGAGAATTATGGCAGTGAAAATGGATATAGACGATTGATTTTAATTAATAATGGATTTGCAATATTTTATTTTATTCCCTGTTAAACAATTTAATTGCAAACAATAATGTCTTTGTTCTTCTTTATTTATTTTTTTTCTGAATTGAGCATTTTTATTTTTTAAATAGTATTAACTTTAAGGCTATTCATCTTATTTCGTATACTTATACTTTGTGTTATTGTTATTATTAGAAGAATATATCATGTTTTATGTTGTTAGCGTTAATGTTTCTTTTACAAATTTTTAAATTATACGTTTGAAACATTCATCTGCAGATTTTAAAATTTAAAATCAGATTTTCTATTTAAACCAATATATTGTTAAGAAATATGAAACCAATATATAAAGTTTACATATCTTTTAAATTGTTAATTTATAAATAGTATAATGTAGTGAGACTTTATAGATATAATAGATTTATACATAAGTTAAAGATTTACATAGGTTTCATATATAACTTTATACATATAGTAGATTTATACATAAGTTAGGATAACCACGGATAATTTCATAGACACTAAATTTATACTAATAGTATTATGTATAACCTATCCAAATTTAAAATTATGTTTATAACATGTGGATCTAAAAAAGGTTAAACGGAGGGTTTGTAATTATAAAGGTGTATTCGAAATAACCATAATAAATGTAAAATTCTCCGATTTTAAAATGTTGATTATAAGATGTATTGTCAACAATGTTATGTGAAATGTTTGTTATTATAAGCATATATATTCCTTATAACAATAACAAATAAAGAGTCTCAAAAAATTTTACTAAAAATAAAATATACAACATGTATTTCAGAAAAATATGTTTAAAAGATATGATATTCTTGATCGATATTTAAAGTTTGAATGGGGAAAGAAATTTGTATCTTATGTTAGGTGATCTACAAGGTCTATAAATAAACTTAGATATTTAGGATATCAACTAATTCGTCCATAATTGATATTTAAAAATCAAAAGAATGTCAGGAAAACGATCAAAGAAGGTACATACTTTGTTTCAATTACTCATGCTCAGTTTATTGCCCTAAACGTTGACGAAACTTTGATGCAATTAATTTAGACAGGAGACTATGAATCTAACGTCAAATATATGGTGAACAAAGATATACCATTGATTGTTTTATCGGACAATGAAGAGGTACAATAAATAGTTATACCTTTTATTAATAATTGTCTATGAAACATATTATCTTTAAAAGTTTATCCTGATTGCAGCCCAACCCTAATGATTTGTTGAAAAAAGAAACACCCGTTGTTGATCAAGACAGACTGGAGGTAATATTATTTTGTTACATATTTTTAAGAATAGTCACAAAAAACAATTGTCTAAATAATTAAACGCCCTGTCAGTTTGAAGAGATTACAAAAAAACGTCAAAGATTGATCAATAAACCCAGCAATGAAAATACTGAAGTCATAGACATTAGTTCCTCTGATGATGAGAAAACAAGCAAAGGTGTTGAAGTAAAATCAATAGATAACAAGGTACAGTTTAATGATCCATTGGTATGAATTTAAACTCATGCATTACCTTTTTTATACAATAAAGATATATATTATCCCACGTAACATGTTGGTAACTTGTGTTTTTTGTTTTCAGATATTCGATGATGAACTGCCAATTCAGTTTAAACGTTCAAAAACATCTCAAAACTATACTTTATATTATCAACATACATTTATGCTATTGGATGAAGACATGGATGATGATATTCACAACAACACAGCAACAACTGAAGATAATGAAGATGATATTTGGTTAAATATCAATGATTTGGAAGAACCGTGGTATCCATTAAAAGAATATAAACCCAAGTATACAATCCCTGATGACATTGTCATTGAAGACTAATCAACAGGTTGTTATTTGAAAAAAATTTAAAATAATTAAAAAATTATATACACACATCTATATTTATATATGATTTATGTACAGTGTTACTTTGAAATTATATTTATTGTTTTTTCTGTTTGATTTACACAGTGGATCCTAAATACGCGCATAGATCCGAGAACGATGAACGTGATAAAAAAGTGATACACAAACATAACATGAGTCACGATGACATGTTGGACTATATGGTTGATATTGATGGTAAACTTAACGGAGATGATGCTTTTGATAGCTTTATCGATGAAGAAGCGTGGGAAGTGGATTCTCATGATACGGATAGTGGTCAAGACTTTTGATAAACAACACGAAAATTATGAAAGCTTTATGTTTCACAAGTTTTTTAATTACTTTAATATATAAAACCATATATCTTTTTTGATGAGTGATTAATTGAATAATTTACTTTATGTTTATCTTTTGTGTATTTGCATTTTTATTCGCTACTGCATTACATAAATTGAAATATCAATCAAATCATACATTGTTTAAAAGTGACAAAAATGATTTTCATATTTTGTTTAAACCGTGTCTATCAAAAAATTTTAAATAACCAATACATATCCAAATCAAATCATATATTG
>LBNU01003002.1:6409-41559 GCA_014162995.1 Artemisia annua
AGAGTTCCTTGTAGCCGAACCACGATAAACAATCGTGTCATGGTTTGATCGTTTCTTTCTTTATACTTGCATATTGTGTATTGTCTTTGTGTTAATATCATTGATTAAACGGAAAGTTTCAAAAGGTAATTAAACTAAAAACGGGTAAACTATTCAACCCCCCTTCTAGTTTTCCACAATAGTGATTCTCTTTTTTGTTGGTTTAGCGAGTACTGATTTAGTTTTTATTAATCGTCAAAACTAAATGAACAAATCTTGGCCTTTATTTTTTTCATCGAATTAAAAAAGCACTTTCATCATTCTTTTTAAGAGGTAAATACATCACAAACCGTTTATCCTTCGTTGATATCACATGTGGATGGGTTTGATAAATCATTTGGGAAAATTTCGGCTTACGTATCCAAAATGGTACGAGTTACTTTCTTTTGTGTCGTGGCTTTATCGATTGCAATTCAAAAAGACTTAACACTCAAGGTAGAGTTGGTGTGTGTAAAAGCGTCGGCTTACATTTGCTTATGGCAAAGTATATACATTATAATCTATGATACTGCAATTGTCATGTAAAGAAATAGTTCGCTAAATGTTTTACTACATACAACACTTGGTACTTTCGAATCCCATAAACTATTATTTGTAATGGTTTAGTGCAAGCTTTCGTAATATAACAATTGAAGTGATATTCTCAATAATATTATTATATTGATCCTTTTGTATTCTTTGTAAATAGTGTATTTACATAAGCAATTAGTTCAGAATTAGTGATTTAGGTGTGGTTTATCTACTTCGAGTGCATGCCCTTTTGTATATAACTGTAACATATTGTTCTTTTAATTTCTATGCAGTAGTCGGGTCACAGGAATGCACAATTTGTGTAGTCCAAATGACTTTTTATTCAGATAAGTCTAATAGGTTTGATGCATAGACTTGGGGCATAAACTTATATAAGAACTAACTAAATAGCACTCACACACATCCTTTTCTACTCAAGACAATCAATTTTGGAGACGCCAACGCTTGGACGTTTATTAGTTTAATTGTAATAAACTCAATTGCTTATCGAATAACTGACGCATTGTCTCATTCTTTATTTCATATATTAAATGGAATATGTTTACGCTATTACTTTTCTTATCATCTCATTTTCTCTATTTCTTTAAAAAATAACCCGGTGTCAACGGTTATGTTATTAAGACCCCCTATGATGTGACAATAAGGGGGTTTGGTCAAAATGTACAAACTGCGATGCACACTGTACAAACCCGCAATGCACATGGCTCAACGAAACCCCTCTATGGGAGGGTCCGTATAAACTCTCCCATATTCATGACAAACAAACATATTAAAAATCCAGTACACAAATATGTACGCATGACAAACAAACATATTAATTAGATTATTACAGTTGTAATTTAACAAAAATAGCAGGTAAAAAAAAAGGATCGTGAATGATAAATGAGGAAATAATAGTAGTTTAACAAAAGCCCATGTTGTTAGCTACCTGCTTCCCCTCCTAATCATCCCAATTTTGGAAGGAAGACATATACAAAAAAAGCTCAAGAGTTGAGATCAATATAGACCTTATATTTGTCATAAATCCAATGAACCAATCTTAGCCATCAATTTTTCTTCAAAATTAATAAAAAACTATTTTTCAATTTTTTATAAAATAAACATATCTTGCAAATGGTAAATCTTCAAGCTACGAGAAATACACTATCGCGATTAGAATTAAATTATCTTTCTATAAATATGCACTTTTATATACTTTCAATGAATTTTATTTTTCAAAATTTCTGCGGGAAAAATGCAAATCACATGTGATTTTTCCGAATCATATGTGATTTTTAGGCGAAAATTTTGAAAATTAGTCAAAAGTATATAGAAATGCATATCTATATAAAGATAATCTCATTTTCGTCGCGATGGTATGATTTTTTTCGCGTAACAATTAACGGTTTGCGTGATATTTATTTTTTTTTTTAAAAAGGTGAAAGTTTTTTTTTTCCCTCAAAAAATGATTGGTTATGATTGGTTCATTGGATATATTACAAATATGAGATCTATATTGATTTTGTGTCAAAAGCCCATACATTCCCACCTTCCCGTACCTTACATTTCCCTCTTTAAAAAAACTTAAGAACACATTTTTTTTTTCAATTTCCCTTCTCATCCCTTACCTTTCCATTAAAAAAAAAAGAAGCTCGAGAACAGAGCGTTAGTGTTATTGAAAATAAATATTATGTGTGTGTTTGGTACAAAGAAATAATGAAATATGTGGCGGGGAGGGGGGGGGGGGATAGGAGTGATCTGATTTCACATGTTTGGGGTGAGAGAAGAGAATCCACATAGTGGAAATTTTCAAATCTTGAAAAACCAATTTATTTGTATTATGATTTTCACTCCTTTTGGTGAAGAATGTCTGCTTCCTCTGATGACACTCATCGAGTGTAAATGTCTGCTTCCTCTGATGACACTCATCTCTTGGACCCATTCATACCATGCTAGACATTTTCCCTATAAATGTCTTCTTCATAAACTACATTTTTTTCTTGGTTTGATCCGGAGTTAGATAATGGATGGTACAGAGCTCATTTGTATGAGATGTATCTGCTTCTTAATCCATCCCAAAGAGAAGAACTATAAAATAAATTTAAAAGCCAAGAACTTGTTGTCCATATGGCTCTTGGAGACACCTTGACAAGAACTTGTTGTCCTTCAAGTTGAATCTAACCTTAATTTATTACAACAAAATACAACCCATCCGATTTGTGTTTGTGATGAATTAGAGTTAGATTGGTTAGGGCCACACGGGTTGTATTTTGTTGTTGTCAAGGTGTCTACTATTGTACTTGAATCAGTTGTATGTTGATGTTCTAATAGAATGGATTTAAGCTTTCTTACATGGTTTATGCTATGTTGATGTCAAGGTTTTCACAGAGTATTCAACACTTGATTCTTACATGGTTTATGCATATTTCATTACTACATTTGAAGGAATAATGATTTGTTTGTGTACATTTCAATAGTGCACTTGTCCAACAAAATTTAAATGGTTGACTTATACATGTGGAAAACACAGGTGGACAAATATTTAGTGATCAGGTATTTTTTTTTAAAATGAAACGTGAAAAATGATGATGCTACAATACGGGTAGTCGGTTACCATTTTGGTGATAATAGAACAAAATTTGAAAATTGAATGACTTATTTGTTAATGAAAAAGTAAGTATTTTAAATCGGCAAATTTCAACTAGAAGGGTGGTACTTTCGAGCTTTTACCCTATTTCTTACTCGTAGGCTATGTTTGGCAAAAGTAGCTGTGAGCAGTAGCAGTGAGCTGTGAGCAGTAGCCAAAAAAGCTCACAACTTCATAAAGATGCATTGGGAAAATGAGTTTTCCTAAAAAATAGCAAAGCCCACAGCTCTCATGCCAAACGAACACTAAAAATCAAAAAGCTCATTGCCCAAAAAAGCTCCAAAAAGCTTTGTGCCAAACATAGCTGTAGACTAACTTAAAATATCAATATTAATTTACTTATAATATAAGTATCTACACCTTAATAACCTTGACAAAAAGGCCTATTAGCTCAGCTGGTTAGAGCGTCGTGCTAATAACGCGAAGGTCGCAGGTTCGAGACCTGCATGGGCCACTTTTTTCAACTTCCTTATTACTTTATTTTTTTTGCAAAATTTGAACTTCATATTGTAATATCAAAACCCCCAAACAACCGCCAAAAAAACTCATTCCCCAAAAATGTCAAACAACAACCAAACCCTCTCACTCTTCCGCTCATTAATCCAATCCAAACGGTACGTAACTACATTTCCCCTATTTTCATCAAATCAAACCCTAATTTAATTTGAATTATTGATTTAATTGTTATCAGATTTGACGAAGGAACGCTGCGTATACTCGATTCGGTTTTGATCAGCCGTGATGTGAAATCGATGTTAGATGTACGGAAGAGTTTGGTTGAGTTCATGAGACGTGAATCTGTGAGCGTTATTCGTGAAGTTGTTGAGAAATCGGTTGAGGAGAAGTTGCTGGTTGTCGAGTTTTTCGTTAAGGCGTTTGTGCTTATTGGAGATTATGAGGTTGTTTTTCTTTTGTTTAGTTGTTAGAGATTATGTGTGTGATTTCGTTGATTTTTATGAGATTTGGTGGCTTATTTGATGAAATTGTGACTTTGATTTCGGTTAAATCGTGTAAAGTGTTATTGTAGATCAGATTGGCTTAAAATATCTGCTACTAACTACTAATTGAATTTATGGAGATTAGAGACGAACTTGTACATATGGGTATTTTTGGCGAAACGGGCTGGGGTTGGAGCTGGAACTGGGCTAGGGGCTGGGGCTTATATTATAAGCCGAAAGCGGAGATTATAATTTTATAAATATGTTTGGCGAATTAGTTGGAGTTGAAGCTTATTAATGTAAAATTCAGATATATTTCAAGCTTTTGCGTGATAATCCGTTATATTTTGAAAGGTATTTAAGTAATTTGACTAGTTATAAACCCCCATAAGGCTTGTTTCCAGCTTTTATAAGCCATAAGCCTCCATATGCCCGTGTGACAAACAAGACTCATTTTATAAGCGGGCTTATTTTAGAAGTTTAAGCCCCCATAAGACCTTATAAGCCCTCTCCCAAGCACAGCCATTGTATAAGGATATATTGAATAAAAGCATGAGTTAACATCTGTTGATAATGTAAATTTGTCACTTAAATTGTATAAAGTGTTGTTGCAGATTAGTTTGGCCTTAAACTGTGTGATACTCAGGTTTGACTAGTTCGAGACGAACCTGTTTATTCGTATAGGTAGAGCTTGAATGAGGCGAAACTGAGAAGGTTGATGCGTCGTTTATCTTATAATACTCTGTATGTTTATACAATTTACTTTTGAGAAAACGGAACTTAATTGCTTTGCTGACGTCTACAGAGATGAACATAGGACCTACTGCTTAATTTGTTTTATTTCGAATGGGATGACAGGTTTTGATTTTGTGATGTATAATATGTTAATTTATATGTTTAGCTGGTACTTATGAAGTTTATTGTTTTCAGAGTTGCTTGGCTTTGAGATATGAGGCATTGGTTATGCGAGAACTGAACTCTGTTAGTGATCAAGAGCTACATGTTTCATATGAAGAATGGTTTACGTTTGCTGAGCATGCTCTTGAAAACAGATTTTTTGCCATTGCTAGAAAGGTGATTGACTCTGCATTACTGTATCAATTGTGCTTATCATATGTATAAATCATGAACATTTAAAGTTGTATATGTATATATACACATACACAAATATAAATGCTCCCTCGTATCCACGAACATTTAAAGTTTTGAATCTTAGTATCAACGTATCACACATCCGTATAACCAGACCTATATTCTTGCAACATAGAATGATATCTGTTCTTTAAGGTAGCGATTTGACTATAATCAGCAGAACGTAAGATAATGGACCTTTTAAAACATAAATGCCAATCAAAATATAACTAATTGGGGCTTTTAACTACTGAAATCCTGTTTTTTGCTTAAAGGAGGATATGAATGCAGTTATGTTGCAATCTTGTATTCTTGTTCCTAAAAATAGTAGAAGCCTGTTTCTCTGGAACTTATGCAGTAATTGTGCAGAGATGAAGTCCAGTTTTATATTCTTGCAGAAAACCGAAACTCTTTTAGTATATAAAAATGACGGCTAGAACTATTGCCTGGGGTCCTTGACTGCAGATGAGTTCCAATATATGTGATTGGCATGTGTTTTGGGCCAACGTTTAATTTAAATAGGATTTGTGTTTGAAGTTAAATCAGATGAGTTCTTTAGGAATTCTTAATTAGCCACGTAATGCAGTTGGTAGTAGTTGCAGCAAACAATTTACTGCTCCATTCTAGTGCAATTTGCAGATCAGAACAAGCCATTAAGGTTTCATTCAATGGCACAGTGTGGATATGTTTGTGATGCCTCTAAATTCATTCCCTTAATTTGTCATTCATCATTTATACATGCCAAGTCTCTGCTTGCATATTCATGAAATCAATATGCTGCATCTAGAGTTTCAACACTATATCTTTTATCTTATTGTAATTAAGCTTTGTTTCAGCTTTTCTGCTTCCTTTTAGGGAACCCGAATGACATTTATTTTACTTATCTTCACAAAATTGATTCTGAATTTCATGATTTCTGTAGGCATGTGAAAAAGCACTTGGATGCTTTCAAATGGATGATATGCTTAAAACAAAAGATACAGATACATTAGGTGAACAAACTGAAGCTATTAGAAAAATAAATAGACTGAAGGACATTGCAATGGTCAGAGCTGCTTCACAATCTGGTATTTGTTTTATTTTCTTCTGCCCCTTAAGCTTGCATCTTGATCATGACTTCCGATACCTATGGCTTTCAAGCAGGGTTAAGCGTCATATTGATGCATGACTTTTGCTTATGCGCTTATTTTCACAAATGATGACTTAATTAGTAAATCTCTTATTCAATTTCACTTGGTGGTGTTCAAGGGGATATCATGGGTGAAATTTTTGTGAAGGAAGTTTGTGTTTGGTGCTAATTCTCATTATACAACTGTTTTGGGAGAAATCAGTTCAGGCACAGGCGGTCACATACTTAAAAAGGAAATTAGGCGAACATGACAAAGTTTCTCCACAAGTCATCAAAGAACAACGAGTTTCAGCCAGTATACTATTCAGGAATGGAATTAAGAAGCATAACACACGAAAACTGCAAGAACTACAAAGGCTGTAGCAGATTATCATCAGGGCACATGGCACCTAAGGTCCATGTGCTTGCCCTTTACTTTGTTGTTTTAAGATATATCATTATCTGACCTTTTTTATTGCTGTCATTTGTGTTAGTGTAATAGTAATTAAAATACAAATCCAAGTTAGCAACATACTGGTCTCTCAGAGGGTAATAACATATCTCATTGGTTCTGGTTATAGTATTCTAGTATGTGTGTCTATGCAGTATCAAATTATAAGTAAAAATCAAATAAGAAGGATGACGATAGTTGTTTGATGCTTTGAGAAAGCAGAGGTGACCCCAAATTTGCAACATAGCTTATGTGTAAGAATTAAGGAGCACATATATTAAGCAGATACAATCCATTGGTGAAATTGAAAAAAAGAACATCGGCTGCAAAGCATTCTGTCTATATAGTTGCTTTCATCTTGTTTAGTTACACTCCTAGTTGCTTTGGGTGGGGGTGTTTTCTTATATTATTACAGTAACATACAAAATTTACAACTTATCTTATTTATTAATCATCGATCATCTAGGCGATGTTTAACCTAAGTAAACCCATGGTTCTGGTATCATACTTGGTTACAGCGAGATGGAGTATTGGAATATTGACTCCGGTTACAACTTACAATACAGCTTTTAAAGGTTTTTATTAAATCACATCACATATTGAGGGTTTGTGTCGAAACTATATTAACATTTATGAAAAAATTTTGCTAAACTTTTTGTGGGAACTCTCTCTCCTTGTTCCATCATTTTTCCATGAATAGACATCCAAAATGAAACCTCAGCAGATCCTGCCCCACTAATACTCTCTGCCTGAGAATGCTCTGTTATTAAATTTCGCCATGTATCCTGTCCTTTCCTCATTAGTATGGGTCACTGATAAATTGGGGGTGGGGTGGGGTGTGGGCCGATATCTTTGGCCCAACTTAAATGTATTAGGATATTAAATGGCATGCCTCAGCGTCTGAGCAGGTACCTATTATGCAATCCAACAAACATTTTAACTTGATCACATATTGAGGGTTTATTAACGTTTATGAAAATTTTTTGCTAAACTTTTTGCGGGAACTCTCTCTCCTTGTTCCATCATTTTTCCATGAATAGACATCCAAAATGAAACCTCAGAAGATCCTGCCCCACTAATACTCTCTGCCTGAGAATGCTCTGTTATTAAATTTTGCCATGTATCCTGTCCTTTCCTCATTAGTAATAAATTGGGCGGGTGGGCCGAGTATCTTTGGCCCAACTTAAATGTATTAGGGTATTAAATGGCATGCCTCAGAGTCTGAGCAGGTACCTAGTATGCAACATCTTGATCCAACAAACATTTTAACTTTATCATCACTTCATCAGAAAGTTCATGCATTCATTGGTTTCGTTTCTATACCGGAAAACCCATCTGTTTGCTAAGTATTGATTAGATGTTACTTAACGGACTATTCAAGGGTATGTACGAAAGACACTTAAATTCTGATCGGTACCATAAGTTCCTTAAAATAAATACTCCCTCCTATGCTTATTAAGCTACTACAGACAATAATGTTTTTGATGAGTGTCTGATAAACCAATGTTGAAAGTTAGAAGACGAAACACATCCTAGCCGTTCATTTATTTGGTTCATCAACCTTAGCCACATGAATGAGTAAAATGTAATTAATGAGTCTTCTAGCTTGGTTACATATTATTGTAAGTTTAAAAGAGTAAAGCTGCAGCAACAAAATAATATTGCCCCGTGGCCCCATGGAATCACATGCCTATTGCTTCTGCCACTTCTGTCAACTATTATTACAGTACTATTATCTATGCATTTGTATTATTAACTGGTAGTATTATTTACTGCCCTTTAGAAATGGTATAGACGACACTTAGCAGTTTTGGAACTTTTTGAATAGAATCCTCTCTTCTGCATTGGAAATTCCAACCTCCTTCTGTTCCGGCAAATGGAATTCAGGTCTGTCTTTTGCTTGTCACTAAATGCTGTATTTCTGTTAACAATTACTTTTGTTGCTTCTGTTTTCCAGAAACATATAATACGATGCATCTGTATGTGATATAGTTGACATAAATGTACTCCATCAGTAAGTGATATATCAGACATAAATATATGCCATCAGTAAATGTTTAGGCATACAATGATTATATAGTGATAAGGCGGTAGCGGGAAACCTAGTTAAATACTTATATTTGCAGTTTAAACCTAAATATACGCAGGCTTTATTCTAAATGATAAAAAAATTATTGAACTAATACAGATATAAATAGAGTAATAGGATCTTATTGACTGAAAGCATTACCATGACTCCTAACATGACAACAGCGGACAATATGAAGTGACCAGAGTAGAACTTGACTAACTCCGATCCATTAGAGATGAAATTAATACGTTTACAACTAGAAGTCCTAACCCAACTAAGTACAACACATCATATCTGAGAACCTTTTCATAGATCAAGGATTGTGCTTTTTGATGACAGGTCTCCAGTTCATTTGTGCCAGGAAGGGTAATCTTACCATTTGAAAAAAGTTTATTGACTATTAGATATAACATGTTCAAAAAAATAATCTCGATAGAGCTATCAAGATATAGGATTAGTCTTCATTGACTTGGCCTTTTGCATGTTGCTTGGAATTTTCAAACTAACTTGTTTGAAAAGCTAAGAAGTTAACCATGATAAAATCAAGAAACATAAATATCATTTGGGGTAAATTTAACATCTACGAGTAACATTCTTGCTACTTGTCGGTCGATTAAATTTAAGTAAAAAATAGTTTTTTTCATGTAGAATAATACTAACTTCATATGTATAATATTGGACATTTGGTTGATAATATTAAGGGAAGGTGGGAGAGTATGTTTTGCGGTGATGTTGGTCATTTTCACATATTCCACCATGAATTTTCAAAGATTGCATTCTTGTCTCCATTTGTGTTTGTGAATATAAAAAACACACATCCCCACAACAGAATCTTCCAAATCATCAAAAACGCATTCAATGTTTGCATTGGAGGTCTCACGTTTTATATTTCTTCAAGACGGGGAAAGATGTCTGTTTTTCTTCATACTTTATTACATCAATTTTAATAAAAATAAGTTAAAAAACACAGTGACCGAGGTTCCTTCATTTTATAAAGTTTATAAGCAATTCCTTAAGGTTTATAAATTAGTTTAAACAAAAAGGTTCTCATCCTGTCCCCACCTTCTCTTCTTCCTAGAGCCCGCCCTTTATCTTCTTCTTCATTTGTTCTATTGTATAGGTGTTTGAGACTTGAAGAGCTTGAATTTGACACCCACGCGTTTTGTTAGTTAGTAACAACACATTGCATTAATTAAGAAGTTATCTTCTTTGTACGTTATGTCAAATGAACAGCTCTATAGTAATCATACAAATATAAAATGTTTCTCATATCTTTCAGACTTTCAAGTTGTTAGTACTTCGTTTAATTATTTATAAAAAGTAATGGTTGGTAGCCAAGATAAAGACTTACTGGTATTTACCATGGTTAAATTAGATGAACAAGTTTAGTAGAGTTTCCAAATTCCAACTTTAAAAGGGTGCTAGTTTTTTATTTTCATAAGTGAGGAAATGTTGAAATGAACCTTATGAAATGCGATAAGTAAATGGAAAATTTTGAAGCAAATAGAATCTTATGAGTGACACTGAAATTTTTTAATCATTCATATTATTGTATGATGATGGGGATGATGAACGTAGCATATCATCTAGTGCACCAATATTATGTAAATACTTGTAGTTGTTTAGGTAATTTTGTTTTAAGGTTACTCACTAAGGCCATCTCCAAAGGATGCTCTAGATTCCTCAAAGGGGGTGATTAGTTAGTGTAACGTTTTTCTTTTAGAAAACACACATTTAACTTGTCCTGCAACTGTAAATACATGCCAACAAAGTTACTGAACTTGCACATATACCTTCCTCACTTCAATCACGCATTATGGGTTATGGGTCATACATGCATAACCGTTTCCATTGTAATTATTTTTTTCTATGTTGTCTTCATTAACATATAACTTAGAGTGACCCGTTGATGCACACATGTTTGACCTATTTGAGATTCCTATACAGAAATTTTTGTAACATCTACTTTGTTTAGTGTAATAGCCTGGTTTGAAGCTATAGAAAAGAAGACTAAAAATGGACCAAATGTTAGTTATTTTGTCCTTTATTTCCCTTTATTCGATAAAAAAAACATAGACACTTGCATTGGTGATAAGACAAATTCTGTGGTATCTAAAATCCAAAACTTTACATTATCCCAAGCCAAAGACAAACTAGGGAAAGAGAGCTGTTTTTCTTGGAATAGAAGATTAGAAGCTTGGAATCATGTGGAAGTCATTAAATGCAGTCTCTAGTTGTTGGGTTTATGAGAGAGAGACAGATAGAAGAATCGTTTTTAGGGTTCAACGATTTCTGAGTAGCACTAAAATTATAGAATATGTCAATACAAACAGTTCAGAAGCCTCGTGAGAATCATTAAGTACAGACTAAATTATATTGTGAAGTGGGGTACTAAGAGTGAGGGTGAATTAAATTAGATGTTGGTTTTTAATCTAATTGTACCTCGGAATCTTTTTGTTTTAAATGGTGTGTATGATTATTGGCTAGATTAACTTCTTAATAAGCTATTTAGGATTTTCTTTTCTTCAATTCATGTGGTAGTTGAGAAGAAGCAGATATGTAATGAATGAGGCAAGGACTATACATTTTGTCTGTAGTTACTCATATATATGAGAGGCGACACTGCAAGTTGTAAGTGATTATCTGATTAATACATTTCCTAGTTATGGACTTATGGTTATGTAGTCTGCAGCGTTTGGATATAGTTAATTTTATTTGGTTATGTGATCCTTAAGGGACACATAGTTAGTTTTGGACAATGATTTAGGATTTACCTGAGTACCTGTGACATAACTCATGAATTCACAGGATTTTCTTGTAAATTCATAAGTAGCTAGACTTCGTCAAACACTCTTATAAAGTATCGTTAGTAGATTATGTCTGCGATCAAATATCGAATCCTTCAATAATACAGAAACACTATTAATATCACTGTGTAAAACAAATTAGTATTTATCTTTTCAAGATGAATTTTTTGAATTTGGTTTTGTTTTAAAATTGTATAAGACTTCAGCCTCATGTCGGATCTAGTTAACTGGTTTGCATTAATTGTTGGTAGGTTGTGGATTCGTTTATTCAACTATTCCTACACTAAGTTATATATTTTTGTTCCTGTGGTCATTAGAAGCCATGTTCTTAGGGTGGTGGGTTAGATTCCCTTTAGGCTACTATAGTTTCTGAGGATGTTTGCAAGCCATGGTCATGTGACTCTTTAATTGCTATTTGACTCTTTCATAAATAAAAGGATACCATTGTTAGTTGTCGTTTGACCCAACAAAATAATTACTTTAAAAATACAACTGTGAGTTTCAAAATTGGCAAGGGTTTACTTTTTGTTTTGAATCAAAGTAGAATATGAAAGAACATCTTGCTAGCTTTAATGGTGTCCGTCACTAAACAAAACTAAGTTAGCTTCACAAATAGTGGTCTGATGCATTGTTCGAAGTTTAGTATAAGGAATTTGAAGAGGGAATGAAGTCTGTTCTGTTGTCCAAAATGAATCTAAGATGGTTCAGTACCTAAAAATAAGTTCCGACGTCAATAAACGTGTACAAGTAAAAGTGAAAAAGAGTAAAATGGCTATTTGCTGCGAATATAAGTTTATGCACCAAAGATTATTCGACGGCTTTATTTTACATTTATCCCACTGAATAGCGGAATATAGTAGCTAGAATACTATTAACTAACTATGAATTTCAATTTATATATCAGCTTGCTTAATGAGAAACTGAAACCATAAAAGTATGTGCAGTATGATGTATGTATATGCGTACATAGATCAATCTGGATTCAAATTCAAACGCTATATATGGGGCACAATTATACCTATCCTCTTATTCACAGGAATGAACTTTAGACGATCTTTAAGTTGTACACCCTATATAATTAAGTTTGTTAGTTAATTAAGGTTTCTATTTTTATCCGTTAAACATGCTGGGTGGGTTCAAGAACTGTATAAATCATTATATATAGAGTGTTAATGAATACCTTACGAGGTATACATTTATTATTTAGAAATGTATGTTTTTTTTGGTAACCATGGTTCCAAACTTTTTCTAATCCATTGGTTGAACCCACCGCCACACAAACTCAAGCCGGGTAAAACCGTCTCTTTTCAAAAAGTTGGCGTGATCACTTTAGAAATGTTTACATCTAGCAGGAATTAAAAATGAAATATCACGCACTTTAGTGTGATAGTGACAAACCTTTTTGCCATTAAGCTACTCTAGATATGTTGGAATGTATGTTTCTTTTGTGTGTGCGTACACATAATTTTTAACATCAATTTTGATGTAAAGAAAAAAACCTAGCAACAAGCTAGTGCGACATAAGATTACAAAATGTTTATACAAGCAATTTTAGGATAGTGGACTAGGGGTGTAAACAATTCGAATGGAGTCAAATTGGCTCGATTTGAAAATATTATGTTCGGCTCGAGCTCGATCGATAGCTCGATGAGCTTTCATGAGGGAAGCTCGAGAATGTTCGAGAAAGTTTGAATTCAACTCGAGTTAGGTTTCAAAAGCTTGATTTATTTGTATTGATGTGTTTGAAATATAAGATAACATTTGAATTTTGCTCGAGCTTACCTAAAAAAGCTTGATACATTCACAAAAAAGGTATTTACATTTAGTGTATTTATGTTGATTACATGTATTGTTGACACTTAAATTAAAAGGGAGAAACTAACATCCACTCTTGGTGTACCGTGAACAATCACTTATCAATCTGCTACAACTTGTACTCTCGTAGTATCACTGATTTAATGATGCCATGTGTGTGATGAAGTTCTTGAAACACCACAATAGTTCTTGTTGATTGTTACATTAGTTAGCAACGTATGGTGAATGATAGAAATGATGGTGAGGGCTCGTCGCTAACCCTAATATAATTATCTTAATTATATATTACCTTTATTGAGTAATCATGGTTTTCAATATCTTTTTGCCCAATAATCTATGAGACTTAAAATCTGCCATAAGACAAAACTCTTTATTCATACAGGTTGATGTGGCAACTTTACGGTTGTTAGCGTCTAATACAATTTATATCTGAAATCTTTCATGAGAAATTAGTGAGACTTAAACTTATACCTAATTTTAGGCTTAAAACCAAATGGTATCATCCTGATTTGTTATAAAATAAGTGGGTTCATGTCTGCAGCCATCAGGATAATGTCACTTAGTTTTAGGCTTAAAATTAGGCCTAAATTTAAGTCTCTATCATTTCTCTAGTTTAATAATTATATACAATGACATTAGAATCTTGTTAACTTGCCTATCGTTGTGTGGTTATAGCTTTTATTATTTAAAAAGTTATATCTTTTTTCTTATGTACTAATTAAGTGGTTAACCCTATTATACTAATTGTAGATTAACAGTAAATTATTTTGGTAAATGTCAAAATAGTCCTTCCGGTTCAAGTATATTTCATTCCTTAACAACTTGCAAAATTCGTCCCATGTCGTTAAATTCTATTGCAAAACAATCATTATGTTAAATGCTTAACTTTTTATGTAACGAAAATTACACAAATAGTCCCTTCAGATACCTATCAAGTTTTGTAACAGTCCCTGAATTAATTTAATGATTAAAAAATATGTTACAAAATATTTCATAATTAGTCTATATCAGTTACTTCACTTTACAAAGAACGTTCATAGTTTCAAGATTTAACAAAAAATATTATATCCGTAAAGATGTTAACAAGTAATTATTTATAGATTAATTGAAAGTTTGAAACTAAAAAAACTAAATACTTATTGTTTCTTAATTTTTTATCTTGCTTCAACACGTGAGTAAATCTAACTCGTTAAATTTATTTAACAAATGCAAACTCCAACTCATAAGTAAAAATAATAGGAAACTTTATTGTAAAAGTTACTCAACTTCAAATAAAAGCCAACTATTCCTAAATGAATCAAACGCCACCCTCTCAATTCGTTAATGGTGCATGAAGAGATTCTAAGCACAAACTTCCATAAATTCATGGATATCTTTCAAGTGATAAAAAATATATACATTATCTTGGTCCATGAAAAGGGGGTTTGGGGAAGACTCATAGGGCTATATTTGAAATTTCACTCATATTATCAAGAAATAGTTAACAAAACTTTAATTAATATGAAATAAATCCAAAGTTTTTTCAAGTATCCTTGTGAATGTTTTCCCAACCAACATTCACGTTGAACCCATCTTTGTGATATATGTGGGGTCTCAAAACCCGATAACACTTCTCTTATTATTCATTACTCTTTGCTAAACCCTATTCCCTTCTCTTTGTTTTCTTCAACAAACACACATACATGTGCATGTGTACACACAAACACATACATTACATGCACATATTATATTCCTCAACTAATAAATGCAACTACAATTAATTCACACACACATGAAAGAATAGATGCAACTTTCAATCTTGTCTTATTTCATTTTGTGTGTCTGTTCTTTTTTGTTAATATAAATTGGTCGAGAAAATGACATGAAAACCAACAAATATTGACTTCATAACTCAACTTCTCGCAAATCATAAAACATGGTAAATCAGACAAGCATGTCTTATGATGTCTGAAGTTATGGTTGTCTGTCTTGTGAAAGAACTGATGTAGACGTTAGGAGAACCATAATGAACGTTGAGTTCACAACTTATTTACTCGTGAATTTTGAAACATGACAAATAGACGAGGTATTAGAATGTTCCACACTTTAGATTTTTTTTTTTTGTTGAACTTGAATGAAGTTTGTGTAAGAGGACGATTATGTTATTTATTTTGAAAAAAAATCACAAACTAATATTACTTAAAAGCAATGTATTACGGAGTACCACGTTTGATCCTTTTGTTTCATCTGAGCTAGCTAGATGGCATTGTGCATATTACAAAGAAATAATATTGAACTTTTTCATGTTATATGACATGCTTTCCTTACAAAAATAGTAAAATAACCTAATTTTTATATATCTAATATGCTGACGGATGTTCTAACACTTATCGATGAATCACAGACCTTCAAATTTAAACAAAAAAATGTAACTAAATGTAATTTTTGGCTTAGTCTATATACATTTGCTGTTAAAAAAACGAATGTGTTATGAAACTATTGCAAAAACAGAAATGTTACAAGCTCATATTAGATTTCACAAACACATGCTAGGTAGATGAGCAATTTTGTCAATTCTTATATGTGCACTATTTACTCAATGACTAAGTTATATTGTATAATGCCATATTGCCATGTATGTAGAATGAATAAGAGAATTAGTAGTATAAATACTCAAGTATAATGAAGAAACTTGCACCATTTGAATACACATAACTCTAGTATTATTCATCTCATTCTTTCTCACTCAAAGCTTACTTCTTGTTCTTAATTATACAATTAATAATGTCTTCTTCTCCTTAATATGCCTAAAGTGCAAGATTAACTATTGTTATATTGTAACATGTTATCAACACCAAGCTAGGTATACAATCACTTAAAGTTAATTAGTAAATATATACAATCACTTAAAAGAAGCACAATAAATATCCACTCTATTCAAGGTAGTTAAAAGTATACAATCACTTAGTAACTTATGCTATACATCTGGATGATCACTACCATAATTTATATTACAAGAATTTTTTAAACTTAAACTTTTACACTCTTTATATTCATACTAATCCCTTAATTTTTTTCTCATTGTATTAATTTATTTTGTAATTATTTATGTTATGTAATAATAAAAAAAAAATTATTTAAAATATATATTCAGAACGGTTATATAACGGTCGTAACAACAATTGACGACGTTACAACGACTATATTTCTTTTCTATGAATTGACAAATCCGTTATACATTTTTAAAATTCAACATCTTTCCATCTTAAAAAATTATACATCTCCGAAGCATTTTTTAAAGATTTTCCACTGATGATTCACCCGCTTCTCACTGTAGTAAAGTGATTGCAATCCAACAAAGACAATTAAAGTTGACAAAACCAACGTACACTAGCTTGAAAAATGAATGCCAATAGCTTCAATATACCATGGTTGACGACATTTACCAATGATCGCCAGTATTGCTTGAACTCTAGCCACTGCACACTCATCACTTGGCCGAAAACCAAAGAAAAGAAGAAAGAGACGACGAGATCGAGTATGTAAACGTCCTTAGGAGATAATGTTACTACATTATTATCTATGTCCATATATATCTATCTTTGTACGCTCTCTCTTGGTTGCAACTTAATTGCAAGTCTCGAATTAGCTCCTTTCTTTTTATAGATACATCTTTTGGGGAATTTTTATAGTAAGCTATCTAAATTTCAAAAGTGTGAGTGAAAGATTAGAAGAGTCAAAACTTGAACGTGGAGACTAAACTAGGAAATTAAAAAAAATGGGAGAAAGAGTAAAAGAAAATCGCATGGACATGGCCAACCTATCACGCGCCAAGGCGGTGGTCAATGCAATTGATTTGAATGTCAATTTACCATGTTACCCATTGTCATCTTTGTACCTTCTCAAGTCTCAACTAGAAAACGCAACGTTCATTATACATGTACCTATCTTAATAATTGATTTAGACTTACTATTCACGATTGAGTGATAGACACGACACCAAGGATCAATTTTACTCGTGGGGTGTTTGTGTAGGTTTAGAGCACATAGTATAGAGCACACGGTATACCACTTTGGCTGGTACCGATGGTGCTATTTCAAAACGCGACCTCTATGGCGCCAAGAGGATATCGTGGCTGGCGCCATCAGCCTTCGCGTCATGATAACTAGCCTATGCGGTCGATAACTTTTTATTTATTTATTTATTTATTTATTTTTTCGAATGTTAGAAAACATGAAAAAAAAAAATATTGACGTTGGGTCCAAATACTAGCCGTTTTTTGGCACTAAACCCCATTTTTCTAAATTCTTTTTTTTTTTGGTAAAGAAAATTGAAAATTTTTCTAAATTCTTTACCCGTTAAAAATCATATAAATAACCCATTAATCTTTCAATTTTACACACACTTCCATCTTCATTTCTACCTATAAACTCAACAATAGTTCTCTTATTTCTACCTCTTATTAACTAACAAAAATGATTCCCAATCAATGGATCAACTCATTGTTCTCCGGCCCCCAAAACCAAATACCGAATTCCTCGTCTTCTACTAATCCAAACACAGCATCATCTGCAAATTCCATCACCTCAAGCACCAACCAACTTCCATCATTCGGCTCGACATACCATATCCCAAACCAATTCCTCACCTTTAAGCCATTTACCAACCAATTTACACATGACCAATTCCAACTACGATAACAATTTTAACTTCAACAAACCCAAATTTTTAAAAAACAAATACTATACCAACCCCAATTTTCCCAACAACAACGATCCTCACAACCCAAACAATCTGAAGCCGCGAGGCCGTCGACACCTAAAAAATGGTGTAAGACCAAAGCCAAGAAACCCCGAAAAAAAATAAAACCAAAGGATCTCGTACGTTTTGGAGCAAAAAAGAGTTAATGTTGGCGGAAAGTTACATACAAGTATCCGATGATCTGAAAGTCGAGAACGACCAAAATAATGACATGTTTTGGTACAAAGTTCTCGACCATTACAATGGGCAAAGCCAAGCTTAATAATTTTAAAGAGGGTACCAAGAACATGTTGACGGGAAAGTGGACTCCGATGAACCAAGAAGTCGGAAGTTTAACTCACTTGTCGAACAAACCGTGGCTCTTAGTAGCGATAATGATTAAGATTTGATGAACCGGGTTGAAGTATTGTATAAACACAACGAGGGGAAAAGTTTTGCTTACAAAAGCGCTTGGACTTTTTTGAAAGACAAACACAAATGGAAAAATTAATTCGACACAAACAGGAAGAAACCAAGGACGACCAACCGAAGAAGAACCCGAGCATTTTGGAGATGATGTATTGCCGCGTCCACCCAGCAAAGAACGAATGTCTAAAATTCAACGATCTTTGAACTCATCTGCAACTTCTGGTTCACAACAAGAAATGTTTCAGGAATCGATGCAACAACAATTTTCTTTACATCGTGAGGCGAAGATGGAACGATTGGAGCTCGAGACTATGGTGAGAGTGAAATTTCTCAACGCTCAAAAAAGGAACAAGGACTTAAGGATGCTTGCAATTTCAATCGTCGGGATGGATACGATGGACGTGACTATCATTGAGGAGCTTAAAAAGAAATCGGGGCCAAATATTATTGTTGAAACTAGTTTAGTTTATGTACTTTTATTTTTATGTATTGTTTTTAATTTTATGTCCTTCCTTTTTTAATGAACAATTTTTATGTTTTTTTTTATTAATGAAATTTTAATTTAGTTTAATATGTTTTTTATTTGAATAAATGAAAAAAAAATGAGTGTCTTATGGCACAATAAATGTTGTTATACGAGGGATGAGTGTTTATGTTGAGTGATAGATTTTCGAGTTATAAAAAAATGCTAAAGTGGTGGCACATTTATCACGGCACTAGGCCACGACACCATAGAATACCTTGTGCTCTTAGCATTTTGATCCTTTATGTGTTGCTTGGTTCTTTTTCTATTAATGTCATATTGAGGACAGGCCCTGGCATCGGGCGAAGTGAGCAACGACCCATGGCATCAATTTAGTGATGGTTTTTAGTACTAATCTTGCAAAGAAACGAGAAACCATCTTAGATNATAAAAAATGGGAGAAAGAGTAAAAGAAAATCGCATGGACATGGCCAACCTATCACGCGCCAAGGCGGTGGTCAATGCAATTGATTTGAATGTCAATTTACCATGTTACCCATTGTCATCTTTGTACATTCTCAAGTCTCAACTAGAAAACGCAACGTTCATTATACATGTACCTATCTTAATAATTGATTTAGACTTACTATTCACGATTGAGTGATAGACACGGCACCAAGGATCAATTTTACTCGTGGGGTGTTTGTGTAGGTTTAGAGCACATAGTATAGAGCACACGGTATACTACTTTGGCTGGTACCATTGGTGCTATTTCAAAACGCGACCTCTATGGCGCTAAGAGGATATCGTGGCTGGCGCCATCAGCCTTCGCGCCATGGTTACTAGGCTATGCGGTCGATAACTTTTTATTTATTTATTTAGTTATTTATTTATTTTTTCGAATGTTAGAAAACATAAAATAAAATATTGACGTTGGGTCCAAATACTAGCCGTTTTTTGGCACTAAACCCCATTTTGCTAAATTCTTTACCCGTTAAAAATCATATAAATAACCAATTAATCTTTTAATTTTTACACACACTTCCATCTTCATTTCTACCTATAAACTCAACAATAGTTCTCTTATTTCTACCTCTTATTAACTAACAAAATTGATTCCCAATCAATGGATCAACTCATTGTTGTCTGGCCCCCAAAACCAAATACCGAATTCCTCATCTTCTACTAATCCAAACACAGCATCATCTGCAAATTCCATCACCTCAAGCACCAACCAACTTCCATCATTCGGCTCGACATACCATATCCCAAACCAATTCCTCACCTTTAAGCCATTTACCAACCAATTTACACATGACCAATTCCAACTACGATAACAATTTTAACTTCAACAAACCCAAATTTTTCAAAAACAAATACTATACCAACCCCAATTTTCCCAACAACAACGATCCTCACAACCTAAACAATCTGAAGCCGCGAGGCCGTCGACACCTAAAAAATGGTGTAAGACCAAAGCCAAGAAACCCCGAAAAAAATAAAACCAAATGATCTCGTATGTTTTGGAGCAAAAAAGAGTTAATGTTGGCGGAAAGTTACATACAAGTATCCGATGATCTGAAAGTCGATAAAAACCAAAATAATGACATGTTTTGGTACAAGGTTCTCGACCATTACAATGGGCAAAGCCAAGCTTAATAATTTTAAAGATGGTATCAAGAACATGTTGACGGGAAAGTGGACTCCGATGAACCAAGAAGTCGGAAGTTTAACTCACTTGTCGAACAAACCGTGGCTCTTAGCAGTGATAATGATGAAGATTTGATGAACCGGGTTGAAGTATTGTATAAACACAACGAGGGGAAAAGTTTTGCTTACAAAAGCGCTTGGACTTTTTTGAAAGACAAACACAAATGGAAAAATTGATTCGACACAAACATGAAGAAACCAAGGACGACAAACCGAAGAAGAACCCGAGCATTTTGGAGATGATGTATTGCCGCGACCACCCAGCAAAGAACGAAAGTCTAAAATTCAACGATCTTTGAACTCATCTGCAAGGAATCGATGCAACAACAATTTTCTTTACATCGTGAGGCGAAGATGGAATGATTGGAGCTCGAGACTATGGTGAGAATGAAATTTCTCAACGCTGAAAAAAGGAACAAGGACTTAAGGATGCTTGCATTTTCAATCGTTGGGATGGATACGATGGACGTGACTATCATTGAGGAGCTTAAAAAGAAATCGGGGCCAAATATTATTGTCGAAACTAGTTTAGTTTACGTACTTTTATTTTATGTATTGTTTTTAATTTTATGTCCTTCCTTTTTTAATGAACAATTTTTATGTTTTTTTTATTAATGAAATTTTAATTTAGTTTAATATGTTTTTTATTTGAATAAATGAAAAAAAAAATTGTGAGGTCCATGAGTGTCTTATGGCACCATAAATGTTGTTATAAGAGGGATGAGTGTTTATGTTGAGTGATAGATTTTCGAGTTATAAAAAAAATGCTAAAGTGGTGGCACATTTATCACGGCACTAGGCCACGACACCATAGAATACCTTGTGCTTTTAGCATTTTGATCCTTTAGGTGTTGCTTGGTTTCTTTTTCTATTAATGTCATGTTGAGGACAGGCCCTGGCATCGGGCGAAGTGAGCAACGACCCATGGCATCAATTTAGTGATGGTTTTTAGTACTAATATTGCAAAGAAACGAGAAACCATCTTAAATCNTACTGTTTCGTTTTGCTACTGTGTGGACTAGTTTTAGGGTAGACGGAGGTAGTCGTTGACCTAGAGCTAGGGCGTTTGACCCTAGTTTGGAATAGACGCTATCGCGGCCTAGATTTGGGGCAGTCTTGGGTGGTTCCTTGCTGTAGCCTGACTAGTGACCGCTGAGAGGCCTGCTCACTATGACCATTCATCTTTCCTAAGATGATAAACGATTGATTGATTGAGATTGAGATTGTGATTGTGAGTCTACACCTACTCTAGTTACACATAGCGCTAAAATTCTTCAGGTCCCGTATTGACTTTGCTTTAAACCTATGAACTCACCAGCGAAAGCTGACCTTTTTAAGCATGTATTTCTCAGGTAATTAGAAGACTTGCTTACTCTACCTGGACTACGGTGATGTGGCTTGGATCTGGGTTTGGTTGAGACATCGATGGAAACTCTGATATTTTTATTTTGGACCTATTTACTTTTATTAACTATGGGCTTTTCCTTTAAAAAGATTTTGGATGAATGTAAACTTTAACCTTACGTTGACCTTGTTTACATTTGCATCTATGATATCTTGTTATCTATACTTGTGATGATACCAATTCCCCGTAGCACCCCGAAAGCTTGTAAGTCTTCCGCTGTACGAATTTTGGGGGTGTTACATTTGGTTATTCTTTGTATCAATTGATGCTTCTTTTGATGAAAGAGTTAAAAGTATAGTTTTTAATTGCTTACTAATCAGTAATCACAATATTTGTGTGTGGTTTCAATGCACACCACGTATGTTTTATCCTTTTGCTGTTACTTAGAGTGTCAAGTTGTTTTATGAATTACTACTAATTACTTTCAATTACTACTAATTACTTTCGGTGTATTGTAAACGAGAAATGATAAATAGACCTAAAAGTAGACCTAATTGTGGACCTAAAAACACGTGGCATCATCCTGATGGCTGCAGACAGGGACCCACTTATTTTACAACCCATCATGATCATGCCACATGTTTTTAAGTCTATAATTAGGTCCACTTTTAAGTTCATGTATCATTTCTCATTGTAAACATTAAGCAAGCATGTTTTTAATATGCATTTCATAATACCCTTTTATTTATGCTTTTAAGTTAATACGTATAGATCATATCTTCAGTTTTGCTACGTTTCAATAGTAAAATGGGCTAGTTGTCTAAACATGTATTATACTTGTTACTGTTTGTAGTTATGTGTTTACCATTGTTCGAATCCGGTTATTTCGTGAGCATCTTTTTAAATTTTGATTATTATGTGTATCGATTCATAAAATACTTGATTCGATTATCAAAACTACGTGATTCAATTCCCAAAGATACATCAATTGACACACAGAATAATCAAAATTTAAAAAGATACGCACGAAATAATCGGATTCAGAGTGATACACACAACTACAAAAAATGGCAAGTATGATACATTTTTAAACAATTAGCCTTAGTAAAATATACATAAATGTTTACCCATTTATCTTTATTTACAAATGAAATGATAGCAAAATTGAAGATATGACTTTGCTTACCTGTTTATGTTTATTTCTACAAATGAAATGATTGCAAAATTGAAGATATAATTTATTGGCACGCATGAAAATTTTATGAAAATAATGTTAAACATTAAATATTATTTCTCATCCTAGTCATTAAAGAATAATGAACCAGCACGATCATATTTGGAAAACCTAAAATATGACCTTGCTATATACACCAGGGCATATTTCGTTAGTCTCGCCTAGGGCATCCAAAAGCTCAGGACTGGCCCTGGTCATGTTGTTCTAGGTTTCTTTTTTGTAGAGAAGGTTGTTTTTCGAGGTGGTGATTGTAGGTGTTTTGATGTTCGTATCTTCTAGTTGCTTTCTAGTTTTAATATATTTACGCCTTCAAAAAAATCATTTATAGGCATGTACGTGAGATGTGTTTTTTGACAACGAAGAACTACATTAACAGCTTTACTTATAATTAAGTTTCAAGTAGGTTAAGTTTGCAATATCTATGTTGATAGAAGGTTAACGGCATATAGCGAATATGATAGAATCGCTACATTATTGTTATTATTATTATAATAATAAAATGTTACTATATCTTTTGAGGTAGAAGAAATAACGTTTCACATGGTTTGCAGTAGATGGGCATATATGTAAAACTCCTGGTATGTGTAAAAGAGACAATTATCAATCTTTTTCAAAGCCAAGCAAATCCCGTTTTTCCTCACACTGTTCTTAGCTGGTTTTCATTCTTAACTTTTGTTTTATTATCTAATTATTATTTTGATTTCAGGTTCAACTTATTTAATAAAAGGATACACCGGTTTCACATTTGATTCTTGATTGACTTTTAATGGATTTTATATAATAAACACTTCTTCATGTGATCAAACATAGAGATGCATATAATCAGTTATGGAGTTATGGCATGAAATTTAATCTATGTAGTAAATTTACAAAATATAGATATTTGAACACATGAAAATACATTCAATTAAACATCTAAAACACATTCTCAAATAAATATGTCTTAATGACCATTTTTAGAGTTACAAAGTATTAGAGGATATATTAGTAAGCCCAAACCCGTTTTGTGGCCGGCTTAAGGTTAACTAGGGTTTTAGATCATTTACATTATAAATAGTCGATCAATAAAACATAACTCATTATTTAACACAAAGGATTTAAACACATTCAATGCGTGCATGTATCATGTATGAGTGTTGTACGGTGTTCGTTCTGTACACATAGATGTTGTCATCATTTAATTTGGGGTGTTTGAAAATACCCAATAATTATTACTAATAGTAAACTATGTGAATACATAATTTTTAATAAATTTCAAGCGAAATGTATTATTAAATGGTTGAGTCATTCTACACGGGCATTATAAATAGGGTAGTGGCAAAGCTCATTCTCCTCCAAACACACAACTTTTATTGTTTATAATCCTACCTTTAGTTTCTTCTCCCTCGATCGTTTCACTTTGGAGCCTAACTTTTATAAAAAGCTGATTGATTTGTGTAATCACTAGAAGTTGATTTGCTGAAAAGAACAATGGGATCAGGAAGCTCACCATGTGCCTCTTGCAAACTGTTGAGGCGCCGCTGTGCGAAGGACTGCATTTTCGCTCCTTATTTCCCTCCTGATGATCCTCATAAGTTTGCCATAGTTCATAAGGTCTTTGGTGCTAGCAATGTCAGCAAAATGTTGCAGGTATTTCTGTCTCTACATTTCTATGTATATTTGCTCATGTATTAGGTTAGTTTCATGAACAAAATACTTTCAGTTAGGGTTTTCTCAAACCAAAAAGGACATTCATGTTAGTTAGAACATGTAATTCGATAGGTAATAACATGTTTAAGAGGCATAAACCATTTTAATTTCATGATTTCAAAAGCGTATTTGTGTGTCAAATACTCTGAAAAATCATGAAATTTATATAAAGAATCTGAAAAATGGTATTCATCTTTGTGAAACTATCATCAAAGTTTTTAAAAAAAAGGAAAAAAAAAAAAAATTGTCTTTTAGCACATTCATAAAGAATAATCAAAGAACCAAAGTATAGTTTCATGGCTATTTGTACTGTTTAAATATATCATTATTCTATTTTTTTTTGTCAACTTAATAGCTGACAAAATTCATGTTTATATTATATAGGAGCTTCCGGTTCATCAAAGAGGGGACGCTGTTAGCAGTTTGGTGTATGAAGCAAACGCAAGAATGAGAGATCCAGTTTACGGATGCGTTGGTGCAATTTCCTACTTACAAAACCAAGTCTCTCAGCTACAAATGCAGCTTGCAGTTGCTCAAGCCGAGATCTTATGCATCCAGATGCAACAAGAGCCTGAGCTTCCTACAACTCATCCATCAATGGTCGATTATGACGCAAAAACTTTGCTATTATCAGGCAGTAATACAAACGATTTCGGTGATCAGATTCCACAGTTCTTAAGCTACACTTCTAATAATAATGTAATCCAAGACCCTCTTAAAAGAGAGTCTCTTTGGACATAAACCCCCCTTTTATTTGTTCCTTGTGTTAGATCTCAGTTTTCAGCTAGTTTTTATGAATTTCAGTTTTCTGGGGTTTCACCAACTGCTTTTGTTTATTAATATATTGCTTTTGGTGCTTAATATCTTCTTCCTCAATGACTTAATGTGTGTATGTTTTTACTAACCAAGTAATTATATCTAGATATCATCTGAACAATTATGCGATGGATGATTTTGAAGTACTTTTTTAAATGAATGTAAATTACTCTAAGCAAATAAGTACTTTTTTCTTCACTTTTACAAATGAATCAAAGAATGTATGACAACATGTTCATTTGGAACTTATTAAATATTTAGATGCCTAGCTCATGTATAACAAAAGAAAAATAAAACTTATGACAATTTGCTCAGAATATGTTAATTCAAATCTCTGTAAAGTTTAATAAATACGTTAAGTGCCATGTATCAGATTAATATATGTTGAAACAAATATGATATAGAATATATATGTACTTGATTTAATGGGCATGCATATCATATGTGATGTTAAACAATTTCTATATACAATATTGGTATTAACAAAGAGAATTAGTTAACAATACACATTGTATATGCATATTCACAGACACTTAATAGTAAGTGTGCTTTTTTCCTAGACCAGGAACTTTTGTTAACCAAGAGAAAGCTAGCGAGAAACCAGAATGCTCGTTCGAAAATACAAACATTGCACCATGAATATATAGAGACATGCAATAGTAGGGAAATTACTTAGACTTACATGCGCTATTACTATTGATATATCTCAACTCAACATGTTACTTTTCCTATTGCTATACGAATAGCTACCTCATTAATCAGATATAAGGTTATACTTTTCGACGTACATCATATCATCACTAGCTGCAGCAATAATGGCTGCCTCGAACTTGGATCTCTTTACTTAAATCTCAAGCATTCGCTATGCGGCCAATGCTATATGATTCATGAACATGAAATATTCGTTCTATTCAAACACTTGTTGAAAATATATTTTCCTCCTTGCAAATGTGATCAAGATGCATTATTTTTACTCCACGTATATGTGTCGTCATGACTTCTATCTTATATATATGAACGTGTAACTAATAACTAATTATAAAAGGTCACCAAGCTATTGGTTGATGTGAGAGCAAATATACAATATTTGGTATAGAGTAATGGTCAACTCTTATCATGTGATATTACATACACAGATAATATTAATATATATTAACTTAATGTGGAGTTAGAGTAAAGCAGGGTTCTTTCTTTCATATAGGCGGTGCTCTCTCTTTGACATATTTTTCTTGTCACATCATAAATATGGTTTGCGGCATCATTAGTTTATAACTTTATATTTTGCATTATTATGTGGATGCACGTCAAGGAGGAAAAAAAAAATGCCAAATAGATGCATGAAATAACGTAGAAAATTGAAAAGATGAAGTTAAAGGCAAATACCTAGTCAATTAAGCAAGTACAGTAAGATAAAAATCAGACAATGGGAATGGGAAACCTGTTCCGGTGGTTGAGGGGATTAAGAAGGGTAATCCTTTCTCTAAGGTAGGTAATGTGGTTGTATCTGATAGTGATGATGAGGTTCTTGAGCCAGACGATCCTATGAGTAGTTACCTGTCATCAGCTGGAGGACAAAACGAGCTTGAAGGTTATTTTTCTGATGATTACGCTGCCCAGGTTCTTGATTTACCTGGGCAATTGGAGGAATTTAACAAGATGTTTGATTTTAAGGTCCAAGGCAAGTCGAGGAAGTAATATGCGCTGTTGATTCGTGCATGTTTTTTCTTTCATGGTTGTTCTAGTTTTTAGCAGCTAGTTTTTCATTTATGGCATGTCATAAATGTTCTAGTGGTTGTTCAAGCGTTTGCTTGAGGTTAATGTGGTACTTCAGCCACATTCCATTGTACTTTAAAAGTTTATTTGGTTAATATATTTTACCAGGGTGGAGATCCCTTTACCCAAAAAAAAAAAAAAATCAGACAATAACCCAAAACATAGTACTCAATTTAGTTTCATATATATTTCCATAAAAGCTTAGATAGGGTTTCTCCGTCAATTTAAACTCGGAGAAATATATAACATGTATGTACATTATTTGTTAATATAAGTTAAGTAACCGACTCTCGAGCCCTCGTGACAGAATGGTCAATCTCGTTCGAAAATGAGAGGCGTAGAAGTTGTTAGAGATTCCTTGTGGTAGGAGATTTAATTGACTTGAAGCACATTTTGTTTCTTGTTTTAACTACTGTAATTATCAAAAGTCTTCATTGGAAAGATGCATGAACAAAAATCTAGATAGCTTATTGACTTTATACGTAGTGAATCAAAGTTTTGACAAATGTATTCGTATTATATTTTGCTAAAACTTTAGAGTTTATAATTTCTTTTAGTCCTTTCATGTGTTGTTGAAGGTGTGTTCTCTTGAGAAATTTCATTTTAAACCACTACTGTATCTCCTACCATCTTTTTCTCAAAACAATTAATATAGTTCATTTTTCCAAAACAATTAATATATAAAATTAATTAACTGCATCGTTTCAAAAGGTTACTACTTAAATTAATTGGTCAAATAGTTAAGTTTGACCTCATAATTTCATTTTATTCGTTTTCTTTTCTCACATCCTTATGTCTATTTTAAAAATATTATCCAAAGTTGCATTTCTATAACTTGTATGCCTAGGTTTTATATCAAACTGGATTGTGTCAATATATTATAAAGATTAAACTTACTATTAAAGCTATGCAATTCATGAGTTAATAGACTGGTAAATTGCATTATATAAAAAGATGAACAACATTGATGTTATATACTACATGTAAAGTAAACGAAAACTTGATTAGTGAAGGCCCATTGATGTGGATATGATTTTAATGCTCAACTAGGTTAGGCTGTTCTTTCAGTCCAAAGGAGGTAGAAAAATTTCTATACTGCTTGGAGGCCCATTATTGTTTTATTGTGACGAATTTTCCAACAGTTTGCACGTTTAGACTAATTTTTAAGGCTTATTTATATTGTACTCTTGGTTGATTAGTTCATGTTAACTCATGCAAATAGTACTCGGATGAAATAAGAAAGCGTCAGGTAATCATATTTTCGCCAAAGTTGAATTTAAAGGTGTATTGGGTTCTTGTAGTGTAAAGGTGTATTGGGTTCTTGTAGTGTTTTACAAGGAGTGCGCAAATGGTCATCCAATACCGCTGCGCTAGACCCGTAGGCTCCTAGCATGATTTTACGCGGATCAAAAGTTCAAATTAAAAAACCTTAAAAGTTGGTTCAAAATGTGCAACGTGACTCTATTTTTATCCCTTTGCGTTAAGTTTCTCTTCTTCTTCTTTTTTCTTCCTAAAAAAGTACCATAAATAAGGAAACTACTACATAGATTGTTACATAGATCATAAATCCAAACCAAACCGAACCAAATCAGATCCTACAATGTTCTAAATCCAACGCAAAGTAATCCGACCAAGCTTGCTCTAGCAATTTAACATTAACATAAAGATCATATGACTATTTTTGACCTTATATTCATTATTCACAACTGCCACCTTGGACGCATATGCTGACCAATGAGAGGAGGATAAGGCCATGTCACCCAACTAAAAAGACCAACCACTGGCCAAGTAACCCAAACCCCATAATTTTCACCCACACCCCTCATGCAGATATTTTTTTAGCCTAAGAGCTTCCATACAAAATTACAAACACGATAAAAAAAAATTGGCAAAGTTCTATGTTGAAATCCCCAAAGATAGAAGAACATAACGGCGATAATATATCCGATTTCAAGGGTATATTGTGGATTAAAGATGGAAGGAATGATCAAGGAGAAGGTGTTATAAATAGCACGTATGATGAAATAAATTGGGATCATTTGATAGAATGGGATGAATTCTCAATTAATAAAGAGGATCAAGATTCCGGTATTTGTGATCGAGATAAGTTGGAAAATAAAGAGAGTAGCATGGTGAATTCCATTGGAAAGGTAAAAAGAGAAACTAATGGAATTTGGGAACAAAATGAAGATCAAGATTGTGAAGATGATGAGAACAAAATGTGTTTAAATTTGAGCTTGAATTACCAAGAGGTGATGAATGCATGGTCCGACCGCGGTCCTTGTTGGGCAAATGATTTCGCTCATTCGACCTCCGACAACAACTATGTTAGTTGCTACATTTTCGATTTATTTTGCATTACTTCATATCTGATTCAATAACTAGGTGAATTATTTTAGTGTTATAGCTAGACTCATGCAAGTTCTATTACACAAACTATTATAGTGAAACTATAAACTTTGTTTGATCAAAGTTTTGAATGTTTTAGAGAGGAGAGGTGCCCGTGATGAACGATGCAAGAATTAAAAGGGAAGCAAGTGTCCTTCGATACAAAAAGAAGCGTAAAAACAGATTGTCTTCCAGAAAAATACGATACGAAGTTCGTAAAATCAATGCTGATAAAAGAGCAAGGTTTAAGGTAGTAACTTGTAACCTATGAACAGTTTAATCATAATCATCTATCTTTTAGTCATGTTTGACAACATATATATTTTGAAGCTACACTGTTGTTACATATTTGTATATCATAACGGGTACGTGATATTCTTTTTCAGGGAAGATTCGTGAGGAAGGGATCTTGAGAAGATACTAAAAGCCTAAAAGGTGATGTGCAAAATATCTACACAAATATCTTGTGAAACTGGCTGATATTTTCTATTTTTTCCACATGAATTGAACATGCTTTGTGTAGTGTCCTTTTCAAGTTGTAGTTACGGAAATATCTCTCTTTAGTGTACAAAGAAATATTTCATTATTTTCGGCTTTGTGTGCAAAACTTTCCTCTTATATTTGTATTCCTAAATGCAATAATATGTTATCTTGTAATGTGGCTTCTTATGGCTAAAAGCGACATATCCCAATGACAAGTATCTAAGTTATGTGTTTGGATAGGGGTATTCACTATTGCGTTTATCGAATATTTGATTTTCAGTTTACAAAACGTAAACCGAACCGAATCACACCAAATACCGAACTGTTTATATATTGATAGACAAAAAAAAGCCCTAAAAGTTATTATTATTTTTTTTTTATTATTATTATTTTTCTTCTTCTTCTTCTTCTAAGTGATATATTTCTTCCTTATGTATTTGTGTATACATTGTTTAAGCTTTTTAAGGGCAAAATGTATCACTGCGGGCCAAATTCATATAAATACATGTACTCTTTATATATATTGATAGCCATAAAAACTCGCTTAAAAGTTTTTTTTTTTTTTTTTTTCTTTTTAAATTTCTTCTTCTTCTTCTTCTAAGTGATGTATTTCTTTCCTTATGTATCTGAGTATTCTTTAAGCTTTATAAGAGCAAAAGGTATCACAGCGGGACACCCCGCCGAATCCAACGTTGCCACCATTTCAGTGCCGCCGGATGCCACGGTGACACCAAAAGAGCCTGCCGAAAGCAAATCCGCCGGATACTCGGCGAGGTAAACGACAACTTTTATTTTATTTTTATTTATTTATTTTTTATTTTTTTTTATAAATATTGTGTTTTAATTGGGTATAATGGGGACCCAAATGAGGGAAAGTGGCTTGTTGTGAGTGAAGAGGTGTTTTGAAGTGTGAGTATTGAAAGTGAGAATGCTGATGTGACGCTGAGTAGGGCTCAAATGACAAGTTGTGATACCTTTTGCTCTAAGTTACTTCAATACTTTTGGTGCTAAACAAAAGCATTAGGCAATTTTTTTAATAAATTGTGCATTTTGAGGTTTCAGGATTAAAACGAAACCGAATCGACTTAAAATCTTGGCCGGGTTGAGACTATGCATTAAAAAAATGTGTCATTTATATATATCTCAAGAAAACTTCACTACTTTTACATATTTCCCCAAATTTGTTTTAGTATCATGCATTAAACATTTGTGTTTTGGGGAAATATGTAATTATTGAAGTTTCATTAAGGATATATGCAATTCCCCCTAAAAAAATCAATTCGGATAATTACCAAACTTATAAACACCCTACGTTAGGATTTTTTTAATTTCGATCCACCCTAACAACATAAACTTCGATTGAGCAGCTACTTATATTTTTCATAAAAGAAAAACAGATGAGGTTCTCTTTAGTTATCCGGGGATCCCAGTTATTTGATTCAGATGTATGCGAACTAATCGAATTATCTCATTGACTGTTTAAAATCATTTCTCTAATCACCCTAAATGTGTATCTAGTGAGTTTTGAACTTCACTACTATACCACTTTGGTGGTTGTTTGGTGAAGGAGAGTTGAAAGCAAATAAACGCATAATAGTTGCAGTTATAGTCAAGTCGATCTGGCTTTCTTCGAATAGTAAAGAGGGTGAGGTATCCTCGAGCAAATTTTGGGAGTAAAAATGGTTTTACACGGACTTGGATTATCCAAAGTACAATTGTATTTTTGGACGAGTAAAGGGATATTTAATTCGACTTAAATAATGTATACATTTAGTACTTAATGTTAAGGACATGAGCTAGAAAATTTTCGTCTGACATAAACGATCTCAGAATTAGCCGGGTGAAGATGCATACATTTTAGTTTAAAAGACTCGCCCTCTACGGGTAACCTAAACAGAAAAACCTCATTTGTATCTAAATATCTACTTTAAAGATTTCATCACAACGCTTGGCTACTATGCTCGTCATCTTTCATTCTGTAACTTATTAGTTTTCATTTTTATTTCTAGACCTTATTTAAACCACTTGTTTAATGGGATTAGAGTAAATTGCAAAAATCGTAACTGCGGTTTGGCTAAATTGCTGGTTTTCTCCCCACCTCTTTGAACGGGCAGGAGATCCTTATAAAGAACTTACGAATGCAATTTTCGTCCCTAAGTAAACTCAAATGACTAAAATACCCTTTGTCTTAATCACTGTTTCAACTCTCTTTGAGTTTGTATTTTCTTTTAAATAAAAAGGCAAAGTATGCCACAAAACAAGAACACCAAAATAAAAACCCATACAAGATATCACATACACATGTATCTTAATATTCAGTTCATCTTAACTTCATTATAATGCATTTACGTCATTCCTAAAAAGGAATTCTTAGAAAATAATCCTACACACTTACTCTAAAAATAAGGCTTAAAATTCAATACATCATATTATTAAATTTCAAATGCAGAAGTTTCCATTAAATTAAATACAGTTTTCAAATCATTTACAGCTCATTATTAAAACATGTAACCGCTAAAAATCAATCATTATCAATAATGATTATTGAAAAATGTATAACCGCATTCACTATATAAATATACACAAACCATTTCATATCTTTATTACACACATCTAAACATCATCAATAATTTAGTCACAGGGTACCCGCCGCCGCATTGCGCGGGTACCCTGCTATCATCTTTAACATATACAACAAAATACACCCAAATCGTTCATATTTTTCTTAATCAAAAACCTTATTCTTATCAATAATTAAGGACCTTATATCTTTCAACAAATGAGGAAACACACACACACTAGTGGACCTGAAATTTATTTTGCGTTCATTTTTTAAATCGATTTCACATCAGATCTTGGTTTTATAGGTAGTTTTGATATTTGATCCGAGGTGTGTCGGTCGTATGTTCTTGTGGGGCAACGATCTAGGAATTTTTTATGGTGGTGGAGGATAGGGATAGGTATTAGGTGTAGAAGTGTGGTGCTTAAGTGAAAGAGGAAGATGATGATATGATAGTGGCGGACTGGTGTTGTAAATTGATGTAGCGGCGGGTTGTTTGTTTTTTGTGTAATGTTTTATATTTATGTTGTTAGCTTGATTTTTGTTTTTAGTTTGATATGTAGGTTGTTAGTGTTGATGATGTGTATTTTTGTTTGACTTCTTTCCTAACTTATTTGTTGATGTTAATTAACTTTGTTACGGAGTATTATGATAAATTTGGGTTCTTAAATAAATAGATTTTATTACAAAGAATAAGCATTAAAAAGCAGAGAAAAATACTTCGAAAGGGTAATTTAGGCATCTCACTTTGAATAAGGATAAAAATGCACACGTAAGTTCCTCATGAAGATAGTGCTTGCACTTTCGAAATGAAAAGGACGAAATCTGCAATTTGACATAACCACAGGGACGATATTTGCAATTTACTCTTGGGATTATTTAGGCCCATATAAGCTATGAAAGATTGAGCCCAATATTGGTTGACAAAACCCGCCAACCGAAATAAAAGAATTGAAGTTTCTCATTCTACTACATTAGGACCATATTATACAAGCTACTGAACATAATTCACCTCAACCTTTTCATAATTTATGAATCAACAAACATGAATCAGCTCTTGGATTAAAGAACCCCGCCTTTAACAAACGTCAGTATCCACCGGCAATCACCATCAACACAAAAAACCGAAAGAATAAGAAAACTGAATGATCGTGAATACTTAACAATGTCGCTTTGCTTGAATACTCTCTTATAGCATTAGTCAAAACATGTAAAATGTTATATATGTTAAAAAGCTAGCACAAGTTTATTAAGGAAGATGTACAATATTGTCAAAAACAGAAACTTGAGGGATATATGTGTACGTGCTCCTAAGATGAATGGTAGACTTATGGACTAATAGTATGTATTTGTCAATGACAATAACAACAACGTCATTCTATGAGATTCTTGAAAACGTTTTGATCCAAGATTTTTGCTTTTCAATATGAGAATAATTACACGTAAAGTTAAAAATACAGCATGTTTTCCTTTACACAATACGATAAAAAAAAATTAAAAATAGTATAAATGAAGGGATTATTTTATTCAATCATCCTCTTGACTCTTGCTGACTGAGTCAGATTGAATGTTAAATATTAACGACATCCATTAGTATTTGATTTAGCAAGACTAGCAAAAGTGGTATTCTTCAAAATCCCTCCATAATAATCTATCACTTAAAATTTGTTATTATTGACTTACTATATAAGGCAAGTATAGCTCGAAAATATCTACTAATAATTCTATGCATACAAGTTCTCTATCTTTCTTTCTATCTTTTTTTCTTTATTTTTAATAATAATTTGACGGTACAAGATAACAAACTCAAGTGAATTTGATCAGTCATAAATTGTTTGGTTTAAACCGACCATTGAACTCATTCCCATTAATAAATCATATTGCCAAAGCCAATAAATAGACCTCAAAATAAATCCAAACAACCAAAAATACAACTCCACTCGCTCACCACTCGAACCAAACACAAGAATAATATCAAATCTCACCGAGTCAACCGAGTTGACTCGGTGAGTCGACCGAGTCG
>LBNU01003005.1:0-18745 GCA_014162995.1 Artemisia annua
TAGGTAACTAAGAAGCATAAATGGCACGGAGTGGACTAGGGCCTCTTTTGGACATCATCCAAAAATGTTATCATTCATTTTTAATTTAAGACATTTTTATTATGTATGACTAAACCATGTGAAACCGTTGTTGCTACTCTGATTTAATGTTTGATCAATGATAACAAATTTTCTCAAAATGTCTCTTTCGAGTCGTTTTCTATAATTATGACTATGATTCTATGATGTAATACCCTGATTAGACTTCCGCTGCTTCATTACGATTTTCGGGGTGTTACACTTTATAACACAAATACTTTTGGTAAAGTCACTTCATGTCCATGTCTCTAAAAGAAAACATAAACTGTTATAATCCCACTATGCATTATAGGTCACATAACAATTTAATGACTTCATGTATATGTCTTAATTAAAAAAACATAACAATATAACGTCTTACTTTATTATAAGTCTAATTGAAAGACTTTATGTTTATATCTTTACAGTAAAACATAAACATGTTTAACTAAAGTAATTATGAACACCATCTTTTGGTTTCAATAGTATTTTCAAGTTAATATATTACTTCAAAATAACGTAAAACAACATTATTTCTTTATTTATTTATGTCATTCTAAGAACACATAAATATTCAGATTGAAGTAGCATTAGATTACTTTATTAATTTATGTCATTTCAAGAATTCATAAATATACTAATTAAAGTAGTCTTGATATCATATTGACACATGTTCTAATAGGTATCTAATTTAGAAACGGCATATTAACATAATTCCATTACATCAGTTGATCTGCTAGTAATGAAAGTATGAATTTACCTTTCCATTGTAATCTAGCCAAGCTCTCACATGACGTAAATTACAACTTCAAGTGTTTCTTAAATTAGATGTGTATAAACCCTATTATAACATTAGTCTCTTACTTTGCAGTCAAGAGAATCCTTTAATCATATTTTTATGAGTTGTTTCTTGCACATAATTAAATATAACATTTCTCCCACTTGTGCATGTAACAACCTCATATAGTTGATAAACAACACGCCATGCGTTTGTTTATGTGATCAATATGATTGTGTCATAGATTTTAGCATAACAAGTAGATGTAGAACAACAATGTCTAGTAAGGAAACATACAAGACTAACTTTAAAAGTATGAGTGTCTATTTTTGGAAAGTAATTATCTTTAGCTACCAAGATATCAAAGCTTGTAACTCCCACTGAATTAAAGATCATTACAATAATTCTTTATTCAGTAATAGGTACACAATACTCCCACTGAATTTGACAACATTGTAAGTGTTTCACAGTCAGTAAGAGAAAATAGTGTGCTTTTAAATTTCCAACACCTTTGAATGTTCATACGTAACAGTTACTTATGCATTAAAAGTGTATTCTACTGCGTAAATGATGGAATAACCATCAATGCTATTAACTTGAAAAATTGAGCATGCAATTTCTTCCTTAATAGGTCTACCATCCACAATGCATGTAGCACCTTTTGAATAGCAAAAACAACTAGATGAATAAACTAGTTTGCCTTTTACCATTTTGCAGTAATTAGTCTAGCTTCTAACTTTAATACCTCGTAAAGTTCTAGTTAACCAAATGTCATATTTTTTATAAAAGAATTCAATCACCAAAATAGAATACCGAAATCTTTATAGAAAATGAGCAATTCTTAACTATTAAAATTTGCAATGAGTTATATATTAGAATTTAGACATATCTAATATTCCTATTATCATTTCTCATTTGTGAAAAAGAATAGGATTGTGTCTCACTCTTCTTTCATAGAAAGCAGACTTCCTTTGTCTTTTAAGTAAATTATTCTTAATCAAACATTTGTTTGAAAACAGAACGAGATCAATTTACCAAAGCCCGAAGAGCGTTTACGGTTTTAACGTTGCATTAATACATTAAAAGAATTAGCAAAATTCAATTTTAGTATTTTCGATAATAAAACCTGTAAGAAAATAAAATACCCATTGGTAAATATTCATATAAACCATAGTATTTTCTTAAAGCTAGGATCCTAATTGACATAGTACCATTACATGAGTTGATCTGCTAGTAATGATAGTATTCAACAAGGTAATTGTTGAACAATAATTGCCAATATCATATTGCAATTCCTAGATCATTATGGGATTTACATTCACAAATAACTTTTGTAATGTAAGCATGTTTCATCCCCATCTAATGCCTTGAGTCCAAGCTCTCACTTCCTACTCAATTTAAGTCATCTAATTTAAAAACTGCAAACTCTCATAATTCCATTACATTTAGTTGATCTGCTAGTAATGAAATTATAAAGTTTACCTCTCCATTGCAATCTAGCCAAACTCTCACATGACGTAAATTACAACTTCAAGTTTTCTTTAATTAGATGGCATTCGACTTAATTTTAAGGGTAGTTAATTTTGATGTGTTTAATCAAAATAATGTATGAAGAAGCATGCATACAACTTCATAATATTGGTTTTTACAAAACAATTTTATTTACCAATTCTCTAGGATCAAATTAACAAAGTTTTGATTGAGGTATTGGGTTCACCAATCAAAGAATTACTAACAATTATCGTCCACTATATCGTACTTTTGCATAAGCCCTAAAGCTTAGTGTTTCGGATAATCATAGTGGAATTGTAGTCATTTCAACCTTAAGATGATATTGTACGTAAAATAGTGATATAGGTAAGTCTAATTGACGCACAGGCGAGCGTAGAGACAGAATGTTGTCTCTCTAAGGTCACAATTTAATGCGAAACCAAACTTATACCCACTTTATAGTTTGTCAACTTCGGTCCGCCTTTCACACACTATTGTACAAAAACATCAATCAATTAAACCTTGTAAATTTGACTCTTAAAACCAAAACAAATTTCACCATTTATTTAGTCCATATTATTTTTTATACAAAATTACCCTTTTTCCGTTTATAAACATGTCTAACACAATAAACAAAAAAACAAGTAATTTAAACAAAAATAAACAACTAAATCAAACATATATATCATAACCATTAAATATATATAAAACATGTAGCCACATGCAAACTTAATTCGATAATCGTATTAAAAATCAATTCTAGGTTTTTATTAACACACAATTGATTCCTTAATATTGGAGTCTTCCCCAATTTGACATCTATCAATTAATTTACATGTTTAATCTTAACAATTAAATTCATATATAACATTGAATCCATGCTAAACATGCTTGTTTTCATGGATTTCACATAACAATTATTGCAATTAGTCACACAAGATCGTCTATATAAACACATAAACATGTTTACTTAAGGTTTCTAATCAAATTAAACATCAAAATCCAAAAACCCTAAAAAAAATTTTTTAAAAAATTCGATTTTAATAAAATTAGGTTTTTGATTTTATGAACCCTAAATCTAAAAAACATGTACAAAAACAATCAAAATTCGTTTTTTATGTGTTTTGGTAATTAATTACACATTATAATGGCTCTGATACCACTGTTGGAATTATATAATCACGACAATCATTACATATAAGCATAGCATCAAAGTAAACATGCGGAAGTGTTATAACAAGATCATAATGCATAATTACTTAACCAAATAATAAATTGAAAACATACCTCTTATTCTTCAATCAAGTTCAAGAACCCTAATTAGGGTTTATGTGGATTATAAGAATAACCCCTTACACATAACTCTTTTTGATTACTTATCGTCCTCGCTCAAGTAATCACTCAAGAAAGAATTTTGATATTCCATTGTTAATTTCATATTAATAAAAATATGACAATCGTAATCTTTATATATTTAATGTGTTTATGATAGAATATGCAATCACAGTTAATTGCTTAAATGTGATTAATAATCTTGTCATAAGAAATGCATTAAATACGTATACAATGTTGTCCATATAATTTCTATACAAAGATTTAAACCACAAGGGTTATCTTATCTTTGAAGAAACTCATCTTAATTTTCTAGTCTAACTATTAAGATAAACCAAGTTTCAAAATTGACTATCTTTATGGACAGCATCTTAATCATTCATAGTATGTGTACTTTACCCAATTCCATATTTGGTAATGTATCATAAATAATTCTCGACATATTAATCAAATATCTGAGATATCCTTGCGGATCTATGAATGGGAATTCCATCATCTTGAGGTTTAACATTTTCATGTCTAGCCTCATCATGATATTCACTAGTTTATTTAAGAAGATTATGTATCTTGTAATTTTATCCTTTAAAGTTCAAAACTCCCAGTTGCTTTTAGTAATTTAAAGACTATCTATAAATACTTAGCAAATAGAGCAACAATACAATGTTCTCTTTTGGGACATTACAAAACACAATGACAGTTCATGACTTTTATTTTGTTAATAACCTACTCATAAGTAGTTTAACAAATTCATAACTTCATTTTAAAACTTAATGTGATTTATCACATTCCATCATATGTTGGTGTCTTATTAATCTTCTAGGTTGGAGTATTATTGAGTATATTCAATCCATACTCAATTTCTAACCTTGATAACTTTTGGAAGAAAAGAAGTCATAGTTATCTTTAATCAAATAATATAACAAGAGTTTGATTTTCCTAACTGAAAATTCCATAAACATTTTGTATTTCATTAGGATTAATATTGTAAGACAATCTAACAATATTTAAGATAACCATATTCCTTTTGGCTTGTCTATTTACCAACTAAGTCATTTTAATGGTATAATAGTATTTTCAAGCCAATTACATGCTTTATAACACAAATACTTTTGGTAAAGTCACTTCATGTCCATGTCTCTACAAGAAAACATAAACTGTTATAATCCCACTATACGTTATAAGTCACATAACAATTTAATGACTTCCTGTATATGTCTTAATTAAAAAAACATAACAATATAACGTCTTACTTTATTATAAGTCTAATTGAAAGACTTTATGTTTATATCTTTACAGTAAAACATAAACATGTTTAACTAAAGTAATTATGAACACCATCTCTTGGTTTCAATAGTATTTTCAAGTTAATATATTACTTCAAAATAACATAAAACAACATTATTTCTTTATTTATTTATGTCATTCTAAGAACACATAAATATTCAGATTGAAGTAGCATTAGATTACTTTATTAATTTATGTCATTTCAAGAATTCATAAATATACTAACTAAAGTAGTCTTGATATCATATTGACACATGTTCTAATAGGTATCTAATTTAGAAACTGCATATTAACATAATTCCATTACATCAGTTGATCTGCTAGTAATGAAAGTAAGAATTTACCTTTCCATAGTAATCTAGCCAAGCTCTCACATGACGTAAATTACAACTTCAAGTGTTTCTTAAATTAGATGTGTATAAACCCTATTATAACGTTAGTCTCTTACTTTGCAGTCAAGAGAATCCTTTAATCATATTTTTATGAGTTGTTTCTTGCACACAATTAAATATAACATTTCTCCCACTTGTGCATGTAACAACCTCATATAGTTGATAAACAACACGCCATGCGTTTGTTTATGTGATCAATATGATTGTGTTATAGATTTTAGCATAACAAGTAGATGTAGAACAACAATGTCTAGTAAGGAAACATACAAGACTAACCTTAAAAGTATGAGTGTCTATTTTTGGAAAGTAATTATCTTTAGCTACCAAGATATCAAAGCTTGTAACTCCCACTGAATTAAAGATCATTACAATAATTCTTTATTCAGTAATAGGTACACAATACTTCCACTGAATTTGACAACATTGTAAGTGTTTCACAGTCAGTAAGAGAAAATAGTGTGCTTTTAACTTTCCAACACCTTTGAATGTTCATACGTAACAGTTACTTATGCATTAAAAGTGTATTCTACTGCGTAAATGATGGAATAACCATCAATGCTATTAACTTGAAAAATTGGGCATGCAATTTCTTCTTTAATAGGTCTACCATCCACAATGCATGTAGCACCTTTTGAATAGCAAAAACAACTAGATGAATAAACTAGTTTGTCTTTTACCATTTTGCGGTAATTAGTCTAGCTTCTAACTTTAATAACTCGTAAAGTTCTAGTTAACCAAATGTCATATTTGTTATAAAAGAATTCAATCACCAAAATAGAGTACTGAAATCTTTATAGAAAATGAGCAATTCTTAACTATTAAAATTTGCAATGAGTTATATATTAGAATTTAGACATATCTAATATTCCTATTATCCTTTCTCATTTGTGAAAAGGAATAAGATTGTGTCTCACTCTTCTTTCATAGAAAGCAGACTTCCTTTGTCTTTTAACTAAATTATTCTTAATCAAACATTTGTTTGAAAACAGAACGAGATCAATTTACCAAAGCCCAAAGAGCGTTTACGGCTTTAACGTTGCATTAATACATTAAAAGAATTAGCAAAATTCAATTTTAGTATTTTCGATAATAAAACCTTTAAGAAAATAAAATACCCATTGGTAAATATTCATATAAACCATAGTATTTTCTTAAAGCTAGGATCCTAATTGACATAGTACCATTACATCAGTTGATCTGCTAGTAATGATAGTATTCAACAAGGTAATTGTTGAACAATAATTGCCAATATCATATTGCAATTCCTAGATCATTATGGGATTTACATTCACAAATAACTTTTGTAATGTAAGCATGTTTCATCCCCATCTAATGCCTTGAGTCCAAGCTCTCACTTCCTACTCAATTTAAGTCGTCTAATTTAAAAACTGCAAACTCTCATAATTCCATTACATTCAGTTGATCTGCTAGTAATGAAATTATAAAGTTTACCTCTCCATTGCAATCTAGCCAAGCTCTCACATGACGTAAATTACAACTTCAAGTGTTCTTTAATTAGATGGCATTCGACTTAATTTTAAGGGTAGTTAATTTTGATGTGTTTAATCAAAACAATGTATGAAGAAGCATGCATACAACTTCATAATATTGGTTTTTACAAAACAATTTTATTTACCAATTCTCTAAGACCAAATTAACAAAGTTTTGATTGAGGTATTGGGTTCACCAATCAAAGAATTACTAACAATTATCGTCCACTATATCGTACTTTTGCATAAGCCCTAAAGCTTAGTGTTTCGGATAATCATAGTGGAATTGTAGTCAATTCACCCTTAAGATTATATTGTACGTAAAATAGTGATATAGGTAAGTCTAATTGACGCACAGGCGAGCGTAGAGACAGAATGTTGTCTCTCTAAGGTCACAATTTAATGTGAAACCAAACTTATACCCACTTTATAGTTTGTCAACTTCGGTCCGCCTTTCACACACTATTGTACAAAAACATCAATCAATTAAACCTTGTAAATTTGACTCTTAAAACCAAAACAAATTTCGCCATTTATTTAGTCCATATTATTTTTTATACAAAATTACCTTTTTTCCGTTTATAAACATGTCTAACACAATAAACAAAAAAACAAGTAATTTAAACAAAAAATAAACAACTAAATCAAACATATATATCATAACCATTAAATATATATAAAACATGTAGCCACATGCAAACTTAATTCGATAATCCTATTAAAAATCAATTCTAGGTTTTTATTAACACACAATTGATTCCTTAATATTGGAGTCTTCCCCAATTCGACATCTATCAATTAATTTACATGTTTAATCTTAACAATTAAATTCATATATAACATTGAATCCATGCTAAACATGCATGTTTTCATGGATTTCACATAACAATTATTGCAATTAGTCACACAAGATCGTCTATATAAACACATAAACATGTTTACTTAAGGTTTCTAATCAAATTAAACATCAAAATCCAAAAACCCTAAAAAAAAAATTTTAAAAAATTCGATTTTAATAAAATTAGGTTTTTGATTTTATGAACCCTAAATCTAAAAAACATGTACAAAAACAATCAAAATTCGTTTTTTATGTGTTTTGGTAATTAACTACACATTATAATGGCTCTGATACCACTGTTGGAATTATATAATCATGACAATCATTACATATAAGCATAGCATCAAAGTAAACATGCGGAAGCGTTATAACAAGATCATAATGCATAATTAATTAACCAAATAATAAATTGAAAACATACCTCTTAGTCTTCACTCAAGTTCAAGAACCCTAATTAGGGTTTATGTGGATTATAAGAATAACCCCTTATCTTTTTGTTATTCAATCCAAGAATCAAACAATAGTGAGTTTGATTCACGTTCTTGTACACACGTACTAATACCAAGTAAATGTTATGCAATTAATAAATAAACAAAACACTTTTAGAAGATCAAAATCGAATCCCAAAGGGTTTAGGGATCTTTGATCGATTTTTAGAACAAGAAAAGAACAAGAGAAAAGCTTTAGGTATTGTGTGTGTAAAGAGTACCCAAAACCTAAAGAATGCCTTTGTATTTATTGTGTAACAATCTTGGAGCTCAAGTTAAGTTTGGGTTGGGTTTCCCCTCCCCTAAACCAATTGTCCATCACCTCCTAAGGAGGTTCTGGAACCTTCTTGACTTCCTATTATTTACACAATAAAACTTTCTTTATATTCGTCTAACGATCGTTAGTCATTATCCATTAAATACTAACGGTCGTTAAGTGTTTTATTTATTTAATAATTATTCTTAACATTTATTAATAATTATTATTCATTTACTCTTCATACGTAAAGTGTGCAATCCCGTGATCTCGAGTTCGATCTTAACACACATTTATTATTTCATGTCTATAAAACTAACAGACACACTACTAAATACAACACTTGGAAGCTTGGAAAATTTCTTGTGTTCTTCACTTGAATTCAAAGTACAAATCGTTGGATCACTTTGAATGTGTTATAGGTCAAGTGGAATGATCAAAGAGTGTTAATTTGATGTTAGAAGATGAAAGATTTAGTCGTAGTATTCTTTGAAAGGCTGTGAATCATTAGTTTCAAATGAAACTCTAAGTGTCTATTTATAGTGAACATTCTATCTCAAAAACAGCTTCCGGCAGATATGCAGATCCGTAAAATACGGACCGCCCATTATAAAAACGGATCCACGAAGCATATTCAGATAACCCTTTTGTATAGTGAGTTTTTCACTAAGTTGTCCTTAAATTAATTTTAAATTCTAATCTTATAGAATTACTTGGGCACAAACGTTTTACTTAAATTTAGTTTTGATTTAATTAAATCACTTAATAAAAATGTCTTGTTAATTTTATTCAGTAAAGTTTGTGTCATTATTAAATTAAAATGTGTTTAATAAATATTTAGAGTATGTTTAAAAATATTTATTACTTGGGCTCTTTGATCATTCGACGTGCGTTATAATCACATTATTCATACCTGAAGTGATATATATCGGAGTGTAAACTTACAACTAATAACTTGGTTACGTAAACATTTACGTCATATAGATTTATAATTGCCATTATGAAAATCGTGAGAGGTGTATTATATAAATAACGTTTTTATGCGATATTTGTATTAACAATCTCTCCCATTTTGATGATGGCAAAATATAAACTCATATTTGGTAAAAATTTAGATATGCAAGTTTTTGAGTTGTGAGTTTACTTCTTTCTCCCCCGGGGGATAGATTGTTCTTTAATGGAATAGTGAGGTATGCTCTTAAAGTATGACAAAATGATCTAAGAGACGAGAGGGGATTATTTTTAGTACTTTATATATTTTAAAAAGTCGGTAAATAATCGGGGTTTTGGAGATTTGAATTTTAAGACTAATATTAACCTAAAAAGATAATTAAATTAAAATGCAAGAAAGGTAAATTGGTGCGAACAGATATGTTGAGAACTATATTTATTTAGGGTGCACTACTACTCACTAGCGATCTACTATACCTATTGAATTGTCACGTCTTAATTGGTGTAATGGTGAATATTCCTAATTCCATTCATGTAAGTGTGAGCTACAACCTATGCAAGATAACCTATATGACCAACCATACAGTCGCAATGTACAAAAAATAACTATCAAGCACACAATAAATATACAATCTAATTAATCATCTAACAACCAAGCCATCCTTATAGTCGCAAATGGTTGCATATAAAATAGATAAACTATTTACTTTTGCTTAATGGTCTAGTAAGGCAGTCCCTAACTAGTTTTTAATAAGTAAATCTCATTCACCAATCAATAAGAGAATAGATATAATCATACACTAACAAGTTTCATGCAATCCTAGATAAACACTAACTGATTTAGCCTAGCTTAGCAAACAAACAACAAGCAAACACACAATCAATGCAAACAATGATAAACATGATTGAATGATTAAAGGTAAAACTTATCTTGATGTTAAGATAAGTTTACAATGAAGGAAAAGGCTGAAAATATTATCAATATTCGGCTAGGGTTTGGTTGCCAAGAGTTGTACACGAATTATGAAAACTAGGCAAAACTATATATAGAAAACTGGGCGTGACGACGTCAGCCCCTTTCGTTGTGATGCCAGTACCCCGCTCTCATCGATTTAGGGTTTTTAATACACCGGTTGACTTTGACGCCATCACTCTTTAACTCATGACGGCGTCACCTTGGGGTTGTGATGGTGCCACAATCCCCATCTCCACACACTGGTCGGTTACGATAGATTTAAAAAAATCATTTTCTGGGCATTTCTAAAGACGACGTTAGGATGACGGTCACGACTTGAAACTTTTGTCTCTTTCTTCTAAACTTCCCAAAACATGTAATGCACGAAATAATGAGTTAAATGCATAATCCAAGACCTAAAAACCAAATATTGAGGATTTTAAGCAATAATAGAGATAAAATGACATAAAATGCACGAAATAATGAGTTAAATGACCCCTAAAATCGTTACCAATTTGCTCCCATCACATACAATCACATAAATACATACGGGGACTTTCCTTAGATACCCACAAACAAATAAACTCATGTCACTACTTATTCACTTTGAGAAATTTGAAACAAATAAAAAGATAACAATGGAAACTAGAGAGGATACCAACACCATGGTACAACCAGAAACTCACAAATGCGGGTACGCCACCGCAATGCTCAGAAAAACAAAAGACTTTCAATACCCCAGATGTGCTTGTTACATATTGATTTAAAAAATGAAAATAAATCTCAAGATCCCATATCTGAAAACAAATTGTGTTTTGCTTGGGTTTTTGCAGGTGGCGGCAATTTTCAGGGGAGACAACGGCTTTAAGGTTTTCGGAAGTGACGAATTTAAGGTTTGCATCGTGGGTTTTAGTTTGGTGAGATGAGAATAATATTGTGGTCTTGATGAGATAATATAATGTAGTCTATTTGTCAAGTCTTTAAAGAAAATAGAGTGTGGATATGAAGATGAAGAAAGCTGTGGGAATGTGGGATGTATATAAGAAAGAAGAGACGTTGCAAATTTTGATTTTTTTATTTTTATTTATTTTATTTATTTATTTATTATTATTATTATTTTTTTGTATATGTTATTGTTCTATTTTTTTTTTAAAAAAAATCTGTCACTTGTATTTTAGTATCATTCCATCAATAAAATAAGATTGAATCAAGTATTTAACTAGTTTAGCAGCATATATGTTACAGATAAACTGTTTGATTTATTTTGAGAATCTCTCTTGGGTTGAAGTTAGTTTTCTCTTGTTATGATTTTTTTTAAAGAAAAAAAAAAGTTGAAGGTCGACGATGAATTAGCGTAAAATGAAAAAAGAATAACTTAACGTAACATCACTAACGAACGTTTGGTCAAGTGACCAGTCTGTTACAAATCGACAAATATAGGGACATTAAGTATAGTTATTGAAGTTTTAGGAATTTAGTTGAAATTGTTTGCAAACTACAAGGACTAAATAAGTAACTATAGTCTTCTTTCAATTGTAATAACTCGATATCCAAACACCCATTAAACGATATCTAAACTCCTGCAACCTATTCACAATGACATTCACAACACTTCAAAACCCATATCCTCAGCTGGGTTTCATCCCCTTCACCAAAACACCCAATTTTCCAGCACCTCATTTTCTTGATGTCCCAAAAAAACCCAAAAAACCCACCTTTATTAAAGCAAGTTCAAGTATGGTTATTGATAAAGAACAAGACTTTAAGCCTTCATTTGATGAGTACTTAAAAGCCCTGGAAACTGTCAAAATCCGGCGGGAAAAACGGCAGAATTCCGGCGAGTCTCCGGCGCCGGAGATGGTTCCGGTGCCGGAAAGTGAGAGTGGTGAAAAAGGTGGTGAATTGGGAGATACCCATTTGGAATTAGGTGTTAAAAAAGTGTGGGTTAGGAAAAAAGTGGATAATGGTGTGGTAAAAACTGATGAAAATGAAGTTGTGAAGAAATGGGTTCGAAAGAAATCGGATTCGGGTTATAAAGGAAGCGAAAAGGATACTAATGTTTTTCGGCGAAATGAGGAAAAATATGAAATGAGTCATGTGATGGATAAAGAGAAAGATGCTAATGTTTTTCGGAAAGTGGAAGATAAGTATGATAAGTATCAAGGAGAGAGAATTAAGGGTTTGGAAGTAAGTTATGCGATGAATAAAGAACGAGCTGTGAATGTGAAGAAGGTGAGCGGGAGAAGGGAGTTTGGTGGTTATGGTAATGTGGAGATGGAAAGAGATGCTTTTAAATCGCTTGAGGAGCATCCGGATGTTTGTGATCAGCCGAGGGTTTCGCGTGCTGAAATGGAGGAGAGAATACAGAAGTTAGCAAAATGGTGAGTTGTACTAGCTTTTAAAATGTAATGCCAAACACCCCCTTTGTATAAATGCACCTTTATCTGGTCAGTTTTTGCTATCCCATATAGAGACTTGTCTTACGTTTATGCATTCTGTAAGGCTGTTTGTAAAATCGCATTAGTAATAATTGGACCCAAGTTGAAAACTTTTAGTTTGGTAGTGGAGTCTCTCTTTTAAATGTATATAGAGCTTGCAATATGGCAATAGTATTGGATTGCAATATAGTATCCTTGAATTCCAAGAATGACATATTTTAACTTGACAGCTTGAATGGTGCGTCAATCGACTCTCCTGAGTGGAATTTCTCTAAGATGATGAGAAGTGCAAAAATAAGATTTGCAGATTTTTCAATAATTAGGCTTATCCAGATCTTAGGAAATTATGGCAATTGGAGACAGGTGCTTCAGGTCATTGAGTGGATGCAAGCACGTGAACGCTTTAAGTCTAACAGAATAAGGTTTGAGTTTTGGTGCTTTAACTTGAAAAATTTAAGTATTTACCATATGTTAATGATGCATACGTGATTCTTGATTTATCACTTATTTATAACAGTATGTGAATATCTGTCTATTTGACCAAGTCCCGCATTTCAAGTGGCCTGTCTTTAGGTCTTGAACGTCATGATGATTAGTTTATGCATCTGAAATGTTTTGTCTTCACTTAATTCCCTTCTGTCTTAGAATCTTTCTAATCAAAATATGTCCTTATCATTTTTGATTCAGAAACATTTACACTGCTGCACTTGATGCACTTGGGAAGGCAAAGAGACCAGTTGAATCGTTGAATGTCTTTAACACAATGCTGGTAACACTTCGCTTCTGAGAGGATTTTAATTCTTAAATAGAGGTGGAATTTTAACCCCATTAATATGAAAACAGGTCAATTCGGGTTCTAGTCACAACGTTTTAAACCATTTTATTTGCAAAAGCTATATTAATAGTTTTTAACAAAGTAGGTTTTGATCAGATGTCTTTCATTAGCTACTTACAAAGGCATTGGCTGGCTGGTTGGTTGACCAACCCTGAACCGACCCGTTTTGACCCTTCGCCCCAACCTGCATGGCCCGTCCGTTGTGCTACCTATACATTTGAAGATAAATGGTCCACGAAGACCTTGCCTAAGAATGTATTAAACTTTTATGTTTACCCTGTTGCAGCAACAAATGGCCTCGTATCCCGACCGGATTGCTTATCATTGCATTGCAGTTACCCTTGGACAAGCAGGTCATNAAAAGATACTAATGTTTTTCGGCGAAATGACGAAAAGTATGAAATGAGTTATGTTATGGATAAAGAGAAAGATGCTAATGTTTTTCGGAAAGTGGAAGAAAAGTATGATAAGTATCAAGGAGAGAGAATTAAGGGTTCGGAAGTAAGTTATGTGATGGGTAAAGAACGGGTTGTGAATGTGAAGAAGGTGAGCGGGAGAAGGGAGTTTGGTGGTTATGGTAATGTGGAGATGGAAAGAGATGCTTTTAAATCGCTTGAGGAGCATCCGGATGTTTGTGATCAGCCGAGGGTTTCACGGGCTGAAATGGAGGAGAGAATACAGAAGTTAGCAAAGTGGTGAGTTTTACTAGCTTTTAAAATGTAATGCCAAACACCCCCTTTTTATAAATGCACCTTTATGACTTTATCTGGTCAGTTTTTGCTATCCCATAGAGACTTATATTACGTTTATGCATTCTGTAAGGCTGTTTGTAAAATCGCATTAGTAATAATTGGACCCAAGTTGAAAACTGTTTGGTAGTGGAGTCTCTCTTTTAAATGTATATAGAGCTTGCAATATGGCAATAATATTGGATTGCAATATAGTATCTCTGAATTCCAAGAATGACATATTTTAACTTGACAGCTTGAATGGTGCGTCAATCGACTCTCCTGAGTGGAATTTCTCTAAGATGATGAGAAGTGCAAAAATAAGATTTGCAGATTTTTCGATAATTAGGCTTATCCAGATCTTAGGAAATTATGGCAATTGGAGGCAGGTGCTTCAGGTCATTGAGTGGATGCAAACACGTGAACGCTTTAAGTCTAACAGAATAAGGTTTGAGTTTTGGTGCTTTAACTTGTTAAATTTAAGTATTTACCATATGTTAATGATGCGTGATTCTTGATTTATCACTTATTTGTAACGGTATGTGAATATCTGTCTATTTGACCAAGTCCCGCATTTCAAGTGGCCTGTCGTTAGGTCTTGAACGTCATGATGATTAGTTTATGCATCTGAAATGTTTTGTCTTTACTTAATTCCCTTCTGTCTTAGAATCTTTCTAATCAATATATGTCCTTATCATTTTGATTCAGAAACATTTACACTGCCGCACTTGATGCACTTGGGAAGGCAAAGAGACCAGTTGAATCGTTGAATGTCTTTAACACAATGCTGGTAAAACTTTGCTTCTGAGAGGATTTTAATTCTTAAATAGAGGTGGCAATTTTAACCCTAATAATATGAAAACAAGTCAATTCGGGTTCTAGTCACAACGTTTTAAACCATTTTACTTGCAAAAGCTATATTAATAGTTTTTAACAAAGTAGGTTTTAATCAGATGTCTTTCATTAGCTACTTACAAAATTTGCGAAAATGAACAAAAGGCGTTGGCTGGCTGATTGGTTGACCCACCCTGAACCGACCTGTTTTTACCCTTTGACCTACCCGCATGGCCCGTCCGTTGTGCTACCTCTACGTTTGAAGATAAATGGTCCACAAAGACCTTGCCTACGAATATGCTAAACTTTTATGTTTACCCTGTTGCAGCAACAAATGGCCTCGTATCCGGACCGGATTGCATATCATTGCATTGCAGTCACCCTTGGACAAGCAGGTCATATGAGGGAACTTTTTCATGTGATTGATACCATGAGATCTCCTCCCAAAAAGAAGCTATCTACCGGTGTTTACACAAAATGGGACCCACGTCTTGAACCAGATATAATAGTCTATAATTCTGTCAGTATTTCCACTTCCCAAATGTTCCATTGGATTCCAGTTTCCACTCCCAACAAATTTGAATGGATTATTTGATATTATTTGTAGGTGCTAAATGCCTGTGTGCGCCAAAAAAATCTAGAAGGAGCGTTTTGGGTATTGCAGCAGCTAAAGGAACAGGGCAAACAACCTAATAGCATAACATACGGACTTGTAATGGAGGTATTGTGTTATATAATGATATTTATAGTCATCCTGATCTTTCATACTTTTTTCTAGTTCAGATAATTTTACAGTTTACTTTATGTTATATGTTTCTGCAGGTAATGCTTGCGTGTGAAAAGTATGATTTGGTACATGAGTTTTTCCAAAAGATGCGTAAATCGTTTATTCCAAATTCTTTAACATATAAAGGTATGTTAATATGCGTTATTTACACTTGCATCTTTCATGTTGCATGGTCTTTTAATTATCTATATGACCTTTTCTAAACTTCCCTTTAGTTCTTGTGAATACACTATGGAAGGAAGGAAAAGTTGACGAGGCAATACAGACCGTCCAATATATGGAAAAACGAGGAATAGTTGGTTCTGCAGCTGTTTACTATGACCTTGCTAGATGCTTATGCAGTGCAGGAAGATGCAAGGAGGCTCTTGTGCAAGTAAATACTGTTTACGCTTTGATTATCAAATACGCACCGTGGCCTTTTTAGTTTTCTATTTATTTGAATTATGCGCATAAATAATACATCCAATATTCCAATGGTGTCTATTATAAAATGTTTATTCCAGCATAGAATAAGTGAATAAGCACAAGCTGTTTCTCCATCCAAACACTCAAAAGTGTGTCTTGTGTTCAAAAAAAGCAATAAGAAATAGGCACTTTATAAGACACTGTCTCAACACCCTTCATGAGCTCCTTATGTGATAAGGTATAAGCAGATAACAACATAGAAGGTGTGAGATAGTGCTTGGATGTGCTTTTGCTGATTGAGTGTGTGAAAATTAGATACAGCTACCTTTAAATAGTAAGATAAGTGGCATCAGTTTTACCATATCGAAACACTAAAAACTAATTGCGTGACTTGAAAACACAATAATCATATAATCACCTTTAAAACACAATGCAAAACACCCTATTATAGGTTATGGGCTACTAAAATTTGTCTGTCGATAAAAGTTGATTTGGGAGTTAAAATAGAATCAGAGTAATTGGACTAATAGTTAAACTGTTACATGGGTTAGACAGTGATCTTTATTTTCTTGTGCAGGTCAAGAAGGTGTGTAAGGTGGCAAATAAACCACTGGTGGTGACCTATACCGGCTTAATTCAAGCTAGCTTAGACTCGGGGAAAATAGATAGTGGGACCTACATATTTGACCATATGCGCAAGTTCTGCTCCCCGAATTTAGTTACATATAATATTATGCTCAAAGGGTACCTCGATCACCATAAGTTTGATGAAGCAAGACAGCTGTTTTATAAGTTATTGGAGAACGGGAAACATATTACCAGTACTGTTGACTATAGGCAAGCGGTGTTACCTGATATACATACATTTAACTTGATGTTAGACGCGTGTTTGATGAATCAAAAATGGGATGATCTCGAGTTCGTCTACAGAAGGATGCTGGAACATGGATTTTACTTCAATGCAAAACGTCACTCCCACATGATACTCGAAGCCTGCAACGCCGGAAAGGTAGTATCTTTTTTAAGTTAATGCGTATGAGGGTCAAATAAGATTTTTTTCATAGTGAATCAGCGAAATGTTATTTAAATAAAATAATTTAAAGGTAGCTAATATTGCTTCCGTTTTCTTGTTATCCATTGTTCGAAAGGGAGAGGGAGACAGATTGACTTCTGAAGTCAACTAGCTTACATCCTTATAGCATGAAACTAATAAAGCGTTTATAGCTTATAAATAGAATTGTACCAATTACATACAGGTTATAGTCTTGACATTCTGAAGTCTTTGTCCGGTAATCGTTAGAACCCATATCAATCTTGGACGTGAAAAGTAACACTTTTGGCCCAAAAAGTCAAACCATTCTTCTTTTCTAGTTTTTTTCAGAACCCATATTGATCTTTTACATTAAAGCCACATCTTTGACCGCAAAAGTCAAAGCCATCTTCTTTTCTCAGTTCTGTTAAAAGCCCATATCAATCTTGGACTCGAAAGTAACACCTTTGTGCTTGGTAGTCAAACTGTGCTTTTTCAGTTTTAATTCGAACCGATATCGATCTTGGATATTAAAAAAGTATCAACTTCGACCTCAAAAGTCAAACCCTTATTTTTCAGGTTTCTTTTTATCAGAACGTGTAATAATCTTGGACTTGAAAAGTAACACAATGACCTAAAAAAAGGGATATTAACTTTTGATTGATCAATTTTGTGTCTATTTTTACAGGTGAATCTGTTAGAAACAACGTGGAAACATTTGATTGAAGGTGATCAGATCCCACCCCCGCCTCTTGTTCAAGAAATGTTTTGTATAAAACTGAAGGAGGATGATTATACTGCTGCTTTCTCCTGTCTAATATGCCTTCCTTCAACCGAATCGCATAAATATTCCCGAAATTCATGGTTAATTCGTTTCAGAGATAATCCCGACGTTTTCAGGGAGGAAACACTTTCAGCTGAATATAAATTAGGACAAATACTTTGTTGGCTTAGAAACAAGAATCATCCACTTCTTGAATCTGAAATGAGATCTTGTAAAGAAATTGCTAGGAGATCCGGGCATAGACTAGTTCTACAGATAAGGAATAAGTATGTTGTAAATTAATGTGGCGCTAGAATAGTAATTAGAAGTAAGCGCTTTTATTCTATAAAATAGAAACATGCAGCATATAAACGGTGACGTTGATATATTTTTTACTTTACACACAGTTGTGTTATATGCAGGTTCTCGATAGCTCAATGTATAATCGAAGCTATGTGTTTGCTTATTTAGAGCTTGATAAACTGGCCATGCCCAGTTGTAGTTTGATGTAGGACCAAATGATTTAACTGGGGGTGTGGTATAGGAGGCCCTGAAATATAACTTGAAATTAAAATCCTGATAAGCTGCTTCAGTTAAGTGGTGATTCCAATCC
>LBNU01003005.1:27616-47677 GCA_014162995.1 Artemisia annua
TTTGAGTAGCTTCTTACATTGATTACAGAGATGATGCGATCAATAACAAGAGGAACTAATGAATTGAGCTCATCAACTGGTTTTCCTTCTAATATTGGGTAATTGTAATCATTTCCTCCAATCTCTCCCACTAGGATCAAAGAACGTCCAATAAAGTTTTCACAATCTGCCAACAATCATGAACAATCAATACTTGTGAGATTTCATTAAAGACTGCTTGAATCACTAGCTTGCATTGTACCTGTATAACTGCAATGGTATACTTGAAGAAGCAAATGCACACACTTGGTTACCTGATAAGTTGGCACAAATAGAAGGCAATGATCGTTTAAACCATTCCAACTGAACTTCCAAAGAAGCATTTGTCATGGGATTCACAATCCCTCTTGCTTCAAGAATTTGTGAATTCAATGCTGTCGCACCTGCCACCGCATAATTTACTCCTTGTGCAAATGCTACAGCATTGTCAATCTCTTTCTCGTGCACATATGGTGGTACTAATGGCAGTCCCAGACTCTCAGCTACATAAACCAAGAAAAACGTAAAATCATTAAAGCAAGAAAACACAAGAAAGCTGTCAGGTTGGAAAAGGAGATACTTGTCCGTAGGATGACGACTTGTTTGCTAGCTAACCAGTTCGTTTGTAAAGCATAGCAACTCATTCCATGCCCATGTTTTTAGCTCCTAAATTAGAAATCTATACAAAGCAACTTCATGGTAAAACAAAGTTCTTAACATAGTTGATGTTTGGATCTAAGCTCATCATGATGTGCATTATTCATCTTTAACATTGTTGAAGGTTATTACAATGCCAAAAAAATAATGTACTAGTACCATCTCTTAGAAATGTGAAATATAAATCACAAACTTAATTAATACGTACTAATGGCGGAGCCAGAAAATGTGATCAAAGGGGGCATCGAGCAATAATATGGTTTTTAGGGAATCATGAAAAAGTCGGGTCGGGTTTGATTAAAGACAACAACAAAAGTGTTATACTTCGATGAAATTAACACTTATTGTAAGTTACAAATACTTAACGACAAACTAAACATAGTGAACGTATAACATATTTTTAGTAGGTCCAAAGCTACGAATATATTGGAATGATCATTAAGGGAACAAAATTATATTATGAACCTTAAAATTGTAACAATAAGTCAATAACTAGTGCTTGTCTAAAATTTATGTGAATTTTACTATACACTCAATAGTACACTGTTGCAATCCCAGATCGGCAGAGTATGGGATTGGTCGGTGTGTTATAAAGTCTAGGTGTTCCCCTACTCCTTTAAGCTAGCTAAGTAACAGTAACATGTGTAATAAAACTAAAAGATGACACACAAAGATCAATTGTAACTATGTAAGTTACCTAAGAAATCGATAATAAGGCGACCATTAGAACACCTTCCAGTTGATCCATTAAGAAAAGATTCACCATAAGGCGGCAAAAAAACCGAAATCTCTCGGTTGCTAATTTTAGCAAGTTGTTTTAAGTTACCAGTATCAGCAAGTGAGTCACCAAAGCTGATAATTGACTTATAACATCCATTATTACCATACAACCTCCCAACACAACATAGTAACAACAATGTCACCAACAGACGTGAAAAACATGTCATCTTAATTTGGTCTTTGGAAGATAGTATGTTACAGTGGTAGCTGTTAGACCTTAAAATGGTGCTTCGTTTGCTTTATTCTACCTACTTATTTGTTTTTCTTTAGTTACTTGGTGAGCAATTAGTTTTTTAATTATTTACTCGTATTTATTAAAGGGGTAACGTGGAGATGCACATATAATTTTGCTTAAATTTGAAAATCTCAATTTGTATAATATTTATAATAGCATGCTACTCGCGCGTTGCGGCGGCGGGTACCTAAAATAAAACTTTTTGGTGAATCATGTATTTTAATTTATTATGTTTTTTTGACAATAAATTTACAGATATCAAGAATTTCATTTAGCTCGTGCCTGTTCAGGCTCGAGCCCGTTGGCTCGTGTCCATTCGGGCTCGAGCCCGTTTGGCCCATGCCCGTTCGGGCTCGAGCCCATTTGGCCCGTTGCCCGTTCTGCCTTGAATATTTGTATAATGTGTTTTATTATTTGTATCAGTGATATTTAATGCAGAAATTGTGTTTAAGTTGGTTGTACAATATGCTTGATAATTTGTATTTCTTATTTAAATGGTGTTTTAATAACTGCATTAATTGTATTTATTAACCAGTTATAATTGTATTTAATGTACATAATGATTTATTTATTGTATTTAATGTTAGTATTTCTATTTTAATTTGTTGTACTTTGAACTTAAGAACTTGTAAATGATAGAAAATGTGTTTTAATTGCTTGTACTTTTAGTTTTATAACTTGTATTGCTTAATTTTAAAAGATTTCATTTTTAGTAGGCTTTAATGCTTTATAAGATAGTAAGATAAGATATTCCTTTAAAACTTTAAATTTTTAAAAATTATTGCCTTGGAAAACAAGCAAAGTTTTTAAATAGCTCTTGATGGCAAGTTTTTTAAAAAATCTAATAATATTCTCACATTCAATTTTGAAAACTAGGAATGATAGCTTTTAACAACTTTTTATTTTAATAACACGAAACATTGAACAACATTATCGCATGTTACAATCTTTTTCAATTACATTTTGATTATTTTACGTTTTATGTATAAACGTTGCATGAAACGCTTAACCATATTATCGCAGCTATAACTGTTTGTCGCTAGAAATCCCGTTGTTGTGCACAGGTACTCGCCTAGTATCAATAATTAACGCAAAAGCAATCAAGTATAGTTCTAAACAAGCCAATCTTTTATCAAGAAACTCGAGCTCGAGCTTGAGCTTGACTCGATCGAGTCGAGCTTTTATCGAGCTCGAGCCCAAGCCCGAGCCCAATAACCCAACTCCAAACACATAACAAGCCGACCTCAAGCTTTCAATAGCTCGAGCTCGAGCTTTTCGAGCCTTCATGTACATATATAATTTTATTATACATAGTTACATAAACAACTAAAAGGCTAATGTGAATATAGTAATAAAATCTCTATCATATAAGGACTTTTTAAACCCTAACGCTGCTAGATATTTTTTATAGGTTTCTTGCGCTCTTGAGTTCATCAAGTATTTTTTTTGACTGTATTGATGAGTTTGGCTATTGAAAACAATGTTTATGTATAAATTCGAGCTTTTCGAGCCGACCTCAAGCTTTATTCGAGTATTACTCGAGCCGAGCACAAGCTTGGATGATTGAAGCTCGTAAAGCTATCAAGCCGAGCTCGAGCCTACCTTATGTTTTCGAGCCGAGCCCAAGCCCTTTCAAGCTCAAGCTTGGCTTGACTCGATTGCAGCCCTAGATAAATCGTCTGTATTATGGCCATGTATTTCCAACTGAATGTTAACCATAGGATGCTGCGTGTAGTAGTGACTAATAATACAACATAAGAATCATTAATTTAACGTTACATTAGCTTATTTCTGCATCACTAACATAGTATAATAAGACAATCAAAATCACCACCAAAACATACCCAAATTAAACACAAATATATATCACAATATACTCGCATATAAAGAAAAAAAAATATCGATCATCTTTTGACCAAAAACACAAACCCATTAGGGTTATGTTGGTTGTTCGTCACCCTAAGGGGGTGTGGTTTGACTTCGTCTCAAACTAGGATACTTGATCCACAAGTTTAGGGATGAATCCTAATCCTTCTAGAACTCTCCTTTGTATCCTATAAATACAAAGGGAATTCTAAGTCAATTACCCGTTCGTGCTCGCCTAACTTGTGTAGGTTCGTAGACCTAGTTCTACCTGTACAGTACTGGTGGATACCTGACGCCATCCAAGTGGCGATTCATCCCTAAAACCCTAAGGGATGATCGATCAAGATAGCATCAAGAAGAATGAGGCGATTTCGTGCACGCAACAGACTGCCGTTTAGATCAGAAGCTTACATCTTGTAGGATTAAGGTAAGTCTTCTATTAAAATCCTTAATACATGTTTAGGTTTAGTTTATATCTCTTATTAGCAGATCTTGATATTAAGGTTTGGTCTGCATGGCGTTTATGTTTTTACTTTTCGCTATGCATGTTTTCTACGCCATGCGGGTGACAACCAAAACCTTACAGTAGTATCAGAGTCACACTAATCATATATAACCTAAAAAGGGTTCTTAGTAATTGCTTCTTTTTTCATAAAAATCAAATATTGATTTTGGTTATGAGGTTGTTTGGTCAATTTATGCGATTTAGGTTTTTTAGGGTTTTTGTAATTTTTGACAACCAGATTTATTTTGGATCTTGATTTCTTGCATGGAAAGAAATTCTAGTCGAAATACACAAGGGGTTTTCAACCCTTGAGGGTGTCGACATTATTAAGTTTTAGGGTTTTACTTAATCGAAATATACAAGGATTTTATCCTTGAGGGTTGATAGAAAACCCTAAGTCAAGATTCTGTAATTAGGGTTTGTTATCTAGAGGCATAGGATCGATCAATTAGGGTTTTATAAACCCTAATGAAATTGATTATATTAGGATATTGGGTATCCGGGATCAAATTTGAAAAGCTCTAATTGAAGTTGTCATGGTGATTACAAAAACTGGGTTCTTGTATCAAATTAGGGTTTGAGGATTTAGATCACATACAGGTCAATCTTTAGGGTTTCCTAAACCCTAAAATTTTCAACTTTATGAGGATACAAGGGTATCCGGGATTAAACCTAAAGAAAACCCTAATTCGGGTTAATCACAAAACCGTAATCCTAAAAACCCTAATTCTTGTTTGCAAGCATATTTGTTAAGTTTCACCAATGTATAATTTGGGGTTTTAGGTATTTTTAGAAAAGTGTAAACTTTACTAAAAAGATGCTAAAACTATATTTGGAAACCCGGAGTTACCAAATTAAATCATATGGTAAGCAAAAAGTAAGACCGACTATTTACCCAAACACTAGGTGGGTCAAATTTAGGATCCTAGCTAGATGGGATCAAGAAAATCGACTGGCATAAATCTTGCTGATCAAGCAGGTAGTTTCCATAAAGTGATGAAAGATTCAGTTTTTACCTAATTTGGAATCTGACATTCTTGAAAAGGAAACTTGGGTTTTAAGTCATAACTAGGGATTTAGGAAATAAAATTTTTAATTAAAAATCCGTAATAAACTCTTTTCAAAATTAAATATAGTGACTTAGGGTTTCTTGTTATCTAATTTACAAAATTTTAAGACTCAAGTTTTTGAAAACCCTAATTAGGGTTTATAAATTTCCTAAACTAGAAATATGAAGCAATAAGATTAGAACCATCATCCGGGGGAATTCCAGGTTGCATTAGTATACAACAATATAGGTGAATCTCGTGATTCGCATGTACTAGTAGGATAAGCTACACATGTGGTGCATGTACATGTATAGTAGGTCCTAGCGAATCATAGCTTATGTGTTTCACTGTAACACCCCCAAAATCGGGTCCAGCGGAAGCATACATGCATTGGGGTGCTACTATATTGGTATCACAACATAAGGTACAAAGAATGGATTTTATTTCATTTATTTAGAATGAAAGTTGTTATTAAAAGCATTTAGTTTACATGATATAAAAGAAGTGCGGAAATAGGCCCATAATTTAGTTAAAGCGGTCCCAATTAGTTATCAGAGTCTTTTATGACCGTGCCCCTTGCCAAGCGCCTCCAGAAATAAGCTATCGTAATAAACCTGAGAATACATGCTAAAACGGGTCAGCTTACGCTGGTGAGTCCATAGAGTTTAGACACAAAACAATACGCACGCGAGGGTAACACACCAAGACAAACACTGAACGCTCATAAACATAAAATAAAAGTCCTATAGGTGCACACTATAGCTAACTGAGCTAGCCGTCAGTTCTATCGCACTTCTGCAGTAAAGTCGATAGCCGGCACTAACCTCAAACATATCATAACACAACAATGTCATAACCAATATCATACACATAACATAACCAATATCATAACATACCAATCACACAAACATACCGTTACCATAACCAATATCACAAACATTCCGACAACGCAACTCAAATCACACACGCCACAAATCATAACAAAACCAATAATGTCACAACTCGAAGAAAAGACCAATGGAAGAAAAATAACAAAAAGCATAACAAAGAGCATGTATTCTCCCCCAAAAGAATAGAAAACGATAAAACAGGGGCTATGAACTCACCTGGGCCATAGCAATGCAATAATACACGACGAACACAACTGGCATCTAGCAGATCACAACGGCATCAAGAAGGCGGTACAATGGTACGGAAACAGCGCGGTCTTCTATACCCAGGGCTTATCTTAATTCCCAATCCTCAGCGATGAACTAAATCCTCCAAAGATAACTATTCCCAAGTAATACCAATTCTTAAATCTCCAACTCTCTCGTTATCCATTTATTAGTGTTTGTGTTTGGTATCATTGTGTGTGAAGTGAGGACACAACATAGACTCAAGTAAACTCATGTCAAAGACTAAACAAGCGAAGTCGACAAGAAACGAAACAAGACTCAAGAGTACTCACACCAAGAGAAGAATAACAAACGACATCGATAAGAAACGAGACAAAACTTAATACGAAACAACCGGGTCAAACTACATAATCCATCCAAAGCAATCACACTTAAAAGGTTACTAAGTCAACCTTATGGTCAAAGTCAACCTCGAGTAACCAAAAGTTTAACAAGGGAAATTGTACGAATTATTGGATACTTATCGTATTTGCTAATACGATAGTTCAACAATTCTTTCAATACACTTGTTATTCCAAAGTTAACTCATAGCTAGTAAAGAGATGGTAAGTCATGGGATGGGTCACCTATTAATATTCTCTCCCGACACGTTTGTTAAACCCTAATTGGATTTAGTAACCCAATTAGTCCGTTAATCGTGTCGGATAGTTATATTAATATCAACCAATCCGTAACTCGCTACTAATTCACTATAAACCTCAACATTCCTATAAATGGTATATCTCGATAAACGTGTCCTCGAAACGATTCATAACCTGTCCGTATTAAATTAATGCCGTTTCATTCATTAATTAAGATATTAAATAATGTTCTTTTTGTTATTTAACGTTTTTTTTTTTAACTTTAGAAATATTAATTAATGTTTTAACATCACTTAATATTTCTTAATAAAAAAACATTATATAACATATTTATCGTTATTTAATAATTATCGGTAACCTATAAATATTAAGTAACGACGTTTAATCGTTAGTTAGTATTGAAAGCTACTAATATAAACATATAACTGTGCCGTTTAACGTTCAAGTATAGTTTATATTTTCTCGGGTTATTTCACGTTTCGAGTTCACTTTTATCATGGGTCAACATATAAGTCTAATAATAATAATGCTAAGTCCATTTTGGCTCGTTGGGTGTCACACGAGACTAGCAAGTCTAGGTGACGCCCGACACGGCTCAAATCACACAATCATATAAATATATCCACCTAATATCTATTTTTCCGCAATCACAACTTCAACAATAACGGCCGTCTACGGCGCGTCAACTACTCCTACTCCCCGTCATCTAATCCGAAACAACAACAATCAATAACCACATCACCACAACCTCAACACCTTGCCGAGACCCTAGTGGTCTCGGCTCCTATCTCCACGGCATCAAACCCTCAACGACAACTACGACACAAGAGCAACAACAACAACACAACATCAAGAACAACAACAATGACAGAAATAAGAACCACAATACCCAACAATCCCAAAAACACGAAACAACAACAAATCGAGACCACATCTGATCCTGACTCTCGGCCACATCAATCCACATCTAAAACCACTTCCAAATCTAATCCTATATCAACAACAAGGACCAAACAACACACGGCCATGAGTCTAAGACTCACGGCAACACTCTCGTACACCCAAACAAACATGAACACGAAACAAAATGATACCAAACAACTTATATATTCGTTTTCATTATTGTTATAATCGTCATTAAGATGAAACCCTCGAACCCTAAGGTTTTTGGGTCGAATCGAGGCGTAGACGTCTTCCAAACGGCAAGATAAACCCAACTTGGCCGTAGGATAAATCAAGGAACAAGAAGAGATGAATATGGGTGGTGATTCGAGATTGAAACTCGAATGAAAATGGTGTTTGGGTGAGGTTTACCACACGTTACATACATCAATAGGAAGAGGGTGAAGTGGGATGAGTAATGGTGGTGGCGGTGAGATTAGACTCGCGGCGGTGGTGGAGTATTTTGGCCGGAATATCACCGGAAATAATAGAGGTGAGGGGTTGGGTGTGTCGGCTGAGAAGGGAGAGAGAGAAGAGTTGAAACCCTAAATGGGTTATAAGTGTTGCTTATATAGGGCATGTGTGGACTTAAGGCAATCCCTAGTGCGCCCTCAGGGACTAGTTTTGCCATTCTTCTTATATTTTTCACGAAACATGAACGGAACCTATAAAACGTGTTATGATTATTTCCCGAGCATCCAAAAGTTATTCCATTAACTTTAGGATTATTATTCCGCTCAAATTGATTATAAATACGTATATCTTTAATTCTCGTTGTCCGAACTAATAAATATTCGCGTTTTATCCGTTATTGGGTTAAGTCTTGCGTGAAATAACCTAGGCCACGATAAATGCTCCCGAAAAGTATAAAAGAATAAATATATAGGAAACCGAAATTTCCGAGTTATCACTGCCTCACCCCCTTAAACGGAATCGCGTCCTCGCGATTCAATTCAAGTTACCCGTTACAATCGAAAGAATTGAGTATATACGTACGAGAATTCATTTTCACGTTCCCTACATGAATTTTGGATCTTTACGCGGGTTTCGACGAACTTTGTCGATAAGGATACGACTTTACTATAGTCGTCTCACTCTATGTTTCACGATTTCGATAAGTCAACAGAGTTTGAACGTTCTAAGAATCGGGATTTCTCCCAGAAGGATAACAACTGCCCCATTGGCAAGTCGTTCTTAAAATTACGCATATGAAATGTCGGGAATACTGCTGAGCTCTGACGGTAGCTCGAATCTGTGAGCTACCGGTCTGACTCTAGCAAGAATTTGAAAGGATCAATAGAGCGAGGATTAAACTTTTTACGTTTACTAAACGCTTCACACATTCTCATGGTGAATCTTTAAGCTTAATATAGGCTTTATTCGAGGTTTCAAGAGGTTTACGGAATGTGTAATGATTCGCGAGCAACTTGCATCTCTCCATTTCGCCTTCAGACAATCTCCGGGGTAGTTTCATGAATAGGATTCAGGGTCAGGGAGTTGGGTATCTCTATTTCTACCCAAAAAAAGGCGATCGGCACCTACGACCATAGAGGGTCTCTTACGGTGCCATTAAGGTACTGAAGGGGTATTGTTATAGGAGAATTTGGCCAACGGGAGGAGTCTATCCCAACCATTGCCAAACTCGATAGTCACGCGACATGTCTACTCATACTTGAATGATTTTTCCCTCCGGCCATCGATCTGGAGATGATACACAATATCATATCCAGATCCGTTCTCATGGTTCTTAGGAGCGATTGACAAGAATATGGATGTAAGATGACAAAGGGTGAGTTTGAGATGACTGTCACGATCTAACATCGGGTGTGAAATGTCTGACACGATTGAAAAGATTGAAATGGCACTCCAGGACGCGCAACGATCTCCTTTACGTATGAACGAGCAAGGTCACCCATACTTTCCGTTTTGCTGATTAGCGGGAAGTGAACAGGTTGGGTGGGGTCATCAAAGTTGGTGTGGGATTATCAACGACTACTCAGATAGAGACGCGGGATCTACTCCCAAGGTTTCGCTTATTACATAACTTATTGACGGAAAAGAATAGCAAGGATAACGGTTATTTCTCAAAAGTCGAGAGAAAGTTTAGGTGGTTGTCCCACGAAACGCGGTTCAGGTCACTCGTCAAGATCATAAGATTTCCGTCGAGCACGAAATCTCTACTGAAAAGGGAGTTTAGAAAGTTCAGAGTACGACTCTGTGGGAGGACGTTGGTTGCTACTAGCGATTCGTCGAATGACTTAGTACGATACTTAGGTTAGAGGCGGAAAGCACAACCTCGATTGAACGTCGTCACTAAAACAACAATGACTGAACGACATCGATCAGAAAATGAACAACATTGATTGAGTACAAGACTCAGGGTAGAGATGGCTGTGACACGGATATGAACGAAGCATGGCTAAATGACGAATCCAATTCCGGAACGAGGTCCAAAATCTTAGGAAATCAACCAAATCTAAATCTAAAATGGCCTAAACCAGTCCCAATGATAGTCTAAGTCAATCCAATGATAGCCTAGAACAAATCAGATCATAGCCTAAACCAACTCTAATCATAGCTTAATCCAATTCCAACGATAGCTTAATCCAAATCCAAGGATAATCTAAACCAAATCCAATCATAACTTAAACCAACTCCGAAAATAATCGAAACTAAACTCAATATTCCAATAAGATCGACGTGGCTTATTACGATAAGCAACTCGGATGTAAGTGGTGCCAATCGGGTCTAGCCCGATTATAGGCGAACTACGGTCGATGGTGACAAGCGCGAATTCCACATAAACGAGGACGTTTAGCAGGTCCAGAAGCATTACGATTCATGCGGTGTTGTGATGCCAGTGTGTCGTGTGTAAGCGCAGGCTTTGGTGATGTTCAGTTCCCGTGAACTGACACAAAACCCAACATTCCTAAAATCAGACTCTAACCCTGACATAATCCTGTTATAACTACTCCAAGTATCGCAAAATTCACCTCTGAGTCGGACATAGTTGATCAGGCCATGTCCCACTGTCCCTGGTTGAATATAGGTGATCAGTCTGTACTCACCCGAGGTTCAATGAATTTTGTAATACCCAGCCTAGTTATGCTAGTAATATGTCTTTTATATCCCAAATCATTCCCAAGACTACGACAAGTGTACAGAATCAAAATTTAGAAATGAGATTACGCAAGGGATTGCGTAACTCCGCAGTAGGTACAGTGTGTGCATAAGTATATAGAGATACTTATGGTGAGTAGTGACCATTGGTGGATTTAAATCATCCACAAGATAGACTCATATATCGGGAAATAGATCATTAGACACTAACCAAATAAAACATAAACAGATTTACCAGAGAAGCGGCGGCTTGGCAGGAAGGCACGTGGCAGTCATAGAATTTAGTTTTCATTAGGGTGGTTATAGTTTGGGTTTTCAAATTTCCCAATTCTCTATAACCTTGGCTCTGATACCAATCTGTAACACCCCTAAAATCGGGTCCAGCGGAAGCATACATGCATTGGGGTGCTATATTAGTATCACAACATAAGATACGAAGAATGGATTTTATTTCATTTATTTAGAATGAAAGTTGTTATTAAAAGCATTTAGTTTACATGATATAAAAGAAGTGCGGAAATAGGCCCATAATTTAGTTAAAACGGTCCCAATTAATTATCAAAGTCTTTTATGACCGTGCCCATTGCCAAGCACCTCCAGAAATAAGCTATCATAATAAACCTGAGAATACATGCTAAAACGGGTCAGCTTACGCTGGTGAGTCCATAGAGTTTAGACACAAAACAATACGCACGCGAGGGTAACACACCAAGACAAACACTGAACGCTCATAAACATAAAATAAAAGTCCTATAGTTGCACACTATAGCTAACTGAGCTAGCCGTCAGTTCTATCGCACTTCTGCAGTAAAGTCGATAGCCGGCACTAACCTCAAACATATCATAACACAACAATGTCATAACCAATATCATACACATAACATAACCAATATCATAACATACCAATCACACAAACATATCGATACCATAACCAATATCACAAACATTCCGACAACACAACTCAAATCACACACGCCACAAATCATAACAAAACCAATAACGTCACAACTCGAAGAAAAGACCAATGAAATAAAAATAATGAAAAGCATAACAAAGAGCATGTATTCTCCCCCAAAAGAATAGAAAACGATAAAATAGGGGCTATGAACTCACCTGGGCCATAGCAATGCAATAATACACGACGAACATAGGATTGATGACATGTCTTATATGACAGTTATTTTAGTTAGTTTGGTTAGAATCCGTATATGACAGTTACCATGTGAAAGGATGTGCCTTTTGGTCCAATAATGAACCATTGCAACCTTTCCTACATGTCTGTTCATAAACTATATAAGTACTTGTATTCACATATTATATATCAATCATATATACAGTTATATTCTTTTTTCTTTTCCCTCCAAAATTCGTGTACAAGTTCTATCATTCACTGCATCAAAATCATTCATTCACTCACTCACAACTCACTGCAATATGGTCAATACTAATTACTATATTGAAAACAAATGGCCTAATCCCAATCTGAGGTCTGTTGGCACATCTAAAAAAAACATGGTGAAGACCCTTACAATAATTTTAACCCCATTATCAATATGAAAACAGGTCAACTCGGGTTCTAGTCACAACGTTTTAAACCATTTTATTTGCAAAAGTTATAATAATAGTTTTAACAAAGTAAGTTTTAATCAGATGTCTTTCATTAGCTACTTACAAAATTTGAGAAAATGAAGAAAAGGCGTTGGCTGGCTGGTTGGTTGACCCACCCTGAATCGACCCGTTTTGACCCTCCTTCGAACCCGCATGGCCCTTCTATTGTGCTACCTTTACATTTGAAGAGAAATGGTCCACAAAGACCTTGCCTAAGACTATACTAAACTTTTATGTTTACCCTGCTGCAGCAACAAATGGCTTCGTATCCTGACCAACAAATGGCTTCGTATCCTGACAAGATTACTTATCATTGCAATGCAGTCACCCTTGGACAAGCATGTCATATGAGGGAACTTTTTCATGTGATTGATACCATGAGATCTCCTCCCAAAAAGAAGCTATCTACTGGTGTTTACACAAAATGGGACCCACAGTATTTCCAATTCCCAAATGTTCCCTTGGATTCCTGTTTCCACTCCCAACAAATTTGAATGGATTATTTGATATTATTTATAGGTGCTAAATGCCTGTGTGCGCCAAAAAAATCTAGAAAGGGCGNACATTAGGTTAAAAACTAATAACATGTCTTATTATTTATATACAAATAAATAAATAAGTGTAACTTGAAAATATATATCTACGAGTGGAATAGAATGCAAATGATGTCGTGATGCAATGTAGACTAACCCTAGTCTATGAAATGTACGATGAATGACAATGTGACTTAACCTACCCGGTTTCGTCAAATGAATATCCGTAAACCCTGTTTACGTGAAATGTTGAATTGAAATTCAATGAATAGGAAAATGTCGAGACTTAGGAAATTGACCTGAAATTGCGAATTGTGACAAAATGGGACCCACAGTATTTCCAATTCCCAAATGTTCCCTTGGATTCCTGTTTCCACTCCCAACAAATTTGAATGGATTATTTGATATTATTTGTAGGTGCTAAATGCCTGTGTGCGCCAAAAAAATCTAGAAGGGGAATTCTGGGTATTGCAACAGCTGAAGGAACAGGGCAAACAACCTAACAGCATAACATACGGACTTGTAATGGAGGTATTGTGTTATATAATGATATTTATAGTCATTCGGATCTTTCATACTTTTTTCTAGTTTATCAGATAATTTTACAGTTTACATTATGTTATATGTTTCTGCAGGTAATGCTTGCATGGGAAAAGTATGATTTTGTACATGAGTTTTTCCAAAAGATGCGTAAATCGTATATTCCAAATTCTTTAACATATAAAGGTATGTTAATATGCGTTATTTACACTTGCATCTTTCATGTTGCATGGCCTTTTAATTATTTATATGACCTTTTCTAAAATTCCCTTTAGTTCTTGTGAATACACTATGGAAGGAAGGAAAAGTAGACGAGGCAATACATACCGTTCAATATATGGAAAAACGAGGAATAGTTGGTTCTGCAGCTGTTTACTATGATCTTGCTAGATGCTTATGCAGTGCAGGAAGATGCAAGGAGGCTCTTGTGCAAGTGAATACTGTTTACGCTTTGATTATCAAATACGACACTATGGCCTTTTTAGTTTTCTATTTATTTGAATTATGCCATAAATAATACATCCAATGGTGTCTATTATAAAATGTTTATTCCAGCATAGAATAAGTGAATAAGCGCAAGCTGTTTCTCCATCGAAACAGTCATAGAATAAGTGTGTCTTGTGTTCAAAAAAGGCAATAAGAAATAAGCACTTTCTAAGACACGGTCTCAGACACCCTTCATGAGCTCCTTATGTGATAAGGTATAAACTCAGTTTTACCATATCGAAACACTAAAACTATTACACAAGTTGTGTGGGAGGATTTCGAGGATCGAATGATCATAACAACAACATGCTAAAAATACATATAAAATAAGGATCAATAAAAGTGAAACAAGGAAGATTGGGTGAACCCTTAAATATGATATTGATAATAAGAAAGGGTTAACAAATTGTTTACAACAAACCTAATCTATATATAAGAGATGAAACGTTGTAACGTTTCATATAAACGATACATCCCTAAAAATTAAACGTAATATCCTAATCTGACTAAATAACCGTTTCTATCTAATGGGTTGGTTGGCCCAAAACAAATCTTGCAGGCTATAATTCTTTCGACCCATAACTAATATGTTTTCTTCTTGTCTGTGTCGAATTGCAGCAGCCCTAACAAAATATGCAGCTTTCATTTTGAAAAACAAAGATTAATGGATTATGTTTTCCAACATATTCCTCCCTAATCTATTAATCTTTGTTTCTTCTTCAATCTTATTGTTCCTTGATGCTTTCTTCAATTCTTTAATCTTGATGTCTTCTATTTTGTAGTTTGTTGATACTTGTTATTAAAGATCTTAAAAAAAAATCCAAAATGCTCAATCTGACTTTTCTTCTTGACTGCGCATTCCATAGGGTTTGATCACATGATCTTGCTGATCTTTATGGCATTCTTGCCTTGTGAAACATGTCCACCTGTTCCAAAGTGTGATCCCCTTGCAGTGCTAAAATAGCAATTGAAGACGTCAAAATATTTGATTGTAGCATGGTTTGATCTTACGCCATGTTTTTGACAGGCCAAGTATCTTCATGGCTTTTGTTGGTAAAGCAAAAGGAAAAAAAACCAACAAGCCTCTTCAAATGCATCCATTATTTCCATGGTTGCTCTCTTTTCTTAAAAAGCATCTCCGATCTTGAATGATGATTGCCAAAAAAAATGATTTGTGTGTTGTTAGATCCCACAAGCTTTGATGCCAATTATTACACAGGTTGTATGGGAGGATTTCCAGGATCGAATGATCATAACTACAAGATGCTAATCATACATATAAAATTAGAATCAATAAAAGTGAAACAAGGAAGATTGGGTGAACCCTTAAATCTGATATTGATAATAACAAAGGGTTAACAAATTGTTTACAGCAAACCTAATCTATATATAAGAGATGAAACGTTGTAACGTTTCATATAAACGATACAACCCTAAAAACTAAACGTTATATCATAATCTGACTAAATAACCGTTTCTATCTAATGGGATTGATACCATGAGATCTCCTCCCAAAAAGAAGCTATCTACTGGTGTTTACACAAAATGGGACCCACAGTATTTCCAATTCCCAAATGTTCNTTTTCCAACATATTCCTCCCTAATCTATTAATCTTTGTTTCTTCTTCAATCTTCTTGTTCCTTGATGCTTTCTTCAATTCTTTAATCTTGATGTCTTCTATTTTGTAGTTTGTTGATACTTGTTATTAAAGATCTTTAAAAAAATCCAAAATGCTCAATCTGACTGTTCTTCTTGACTGCCCATTCCATAAGGTTTGATCACATGATCTTGTTGATCTTTATGGCATTCTTGCCTTGTGAAACATGTCCATCTGTTCCAAAGTGTGATCCCCTTGTAGTGCTATAATAGCAATTGAAGACGTCAAAATATTTGATTGTAGCATGGTTTGATCTTACGCCATGTTCTTGACAGGCCAAGTATCTTCATGGCTTTTGTTGGTAAAGAAAAAGGAAAAAAAACCAACAAGCCTCTTCAAATGCATCCATTATTTCCATGGTTGCCCTCTTTTCTTAAAAAGCATCTTTGATCTTGAATGATGATTGCATAAAAAAAAATGATTTGTGTGTTGTTAGATCCCATAGGCTCTGATGCCAATTATTACACAGGTTGTGTGGGAGGATTTCTAGGATCGAATGATCATAACAACAACATGCTAATCATACATATAAAATAAGAATCAATAAAAGTGAAACAAGGAAGATTGGATGAACCCTTAAATCTAATATTGATAATATGAAAGGGTTAACAAATTTTTTACAGCAAACATAATCTATATATAAGAGATGAAATGTTGTAACGTTTCATATAAACGATACAACCCTAAAAACTAAACGTTATATCCTAATCTGAATGAATAACCGTTTCTATCTAATGGGTTGGTTGGCCCAAAACAAATCTTGCAGGCTATAATTCTTTCAACCCATAACTAATCTGTTTTCTTCTTGTCTGTGTCGAATTGCAGCAGCCCTAACAAAATATGCAGCCTTCATTTTGAAAAACAAAGATTAATGGATTATGTTTTCCAACGTATTCCTCCCTAATCTATTAATCTTTGTTTCTTCTTCAATCTTCTTGTTCCTTGATGCTTTCTTCAATTTTATAATCTTGATGTCTTCTATTTTGTAGTTTGTTGATACTTGTTATTAAAGATCTTTAAAAAAATCCAAAATGCTCAATCTGACTGTTCTTCTTGACTGCCCATTCCATAGGGTTTGATCACATGATCTTGTTGATCTTTATGGCATTCTTGCCTTGTGAAAAATGTCCATCTGTTCCAAAGTGTGATCCCCTTGTAGTGCTATAATAGCAATTGAAGACGTAAAAATATTTGATCGTAGCATGGTTTGATCTTACGTCATGTTCTTGACAGGCCAAGTATCTTCATGGCTTTTGTTGGTAAAGCAAAAGGAAAAAAAACCAACAAGCCTCTTCAAATGCATCCATTATTTCCATGGTTGCCCTCTTTTCTTAAAAAGTATCTTTGATCTTGAATGATGATTGCAAAAAAAAAAAATGATTTGTGTGTTGTTAGATCCCATAGGCTCTGATGCCAATTATTACACAGGTTGTGTGGTAGGATTTCCAGGATTGAATGATCATAACAACAACATGCTAATCATACATATAAAATAAGAATCAATAAAAGTGAAACAAGGAAGATTAGGTGAACCCTTAAATATGATATTGATAATAAGAAAGGGTTAACAAATTGTTTACAGCAAACCTAATCTATATATAAGAGATGAAACGTTGTAACGTTTCATATAAACGATACAACCCTAAAAACTAAACGTTATATCCTAATCAGAATAAATAACCGTTTCTATCTAATGGGTTGGTTGGCCCAAAACAAATCTTGCAGGCTATAGTTCTTTCGACCCATAACTAATATGTTTTCTTCTTGTCTGTGTCGAATTGCAGCAGCCCTAACAAAATATGCAGCCTTCATTTTGAAAAACAAAGATTAATGGATTATGTTTTCCAACATATTCCTCCTTAATCTATTAATCTTTGTTTTTTCTTCAATCTTCTTGTTCCTTGATGCTTTCTTCAATTCTTTAATCTTGATGTCTTCTATTTTGTAGTTTGTTGATACTTGTTATTAAAGATCTTTAAAAAAATCCAAAATGCTCAATCTGACTGTTCTTCTTGACTGCCCATTCCATAAGGTTTGATCATATGATCTTGTTGATCTTTATGGCATTCTTGCCTTGTGAAACATGTCCATCTGTTCCAAAGTGTGATCCCCTTGTAGTGCTATAATAGCAATTGAAGACGTCAAAATATTTGATTGTAGCATGGTTTGATCTTACGCCATGTTCTTGACAGGCCAAGTATCTTCATGGCTTTTGTTGGTAAAGCAAAAGGAAAAAAACCAACAAGCCTCTTCAAATGCATCCATTATTTCCATGGTTGCCCTCTTTTCTTAAAAAGCATCTTTGATCTTGAATGATGATTACAAAAAAAATGATTTGTATGTTGTTAGATCCCATAGGCTCTGATGCCAATTATTACACAGGTTGTGCGGGAGGATTTCCAGGATCGAATGATCATAACAACAACATACTAATCATACATATAAAATAAGAATCAATAAAAGTGAAACAAGGAAGATTGGGTGAACCCTTAAATTTGATATTGATAATAAGAAAGGGTTAACAAATAGTTTACTGCAAACATAATCTATATATAAGAGATGAAATGTTGTAATGTTTCATATAAACGATACAACCCTAAAAACTAAGTGTTATATCCTAATCTGAATGAATAACCGTTTCTATCTAATGGGTTGGTTGGCCCAAAACAAATCTTGCAGGCTATAATTCTTTCAACCCATAACTAATATGTTTTCTTCTTGTCTGTGTCAAATTGCAGCAGCCCTAACAAAATATGCAGCTTTCATTTTGAAAAACAAAGATTAATGGATTACGTTTTCCAACATATTCCTCCCTAATCTATTAATCTTTGTTTCTTCTTCAATCTTCTTGTTCCTTGATGCTTTCTTCAATTTTCTAATCTTGATGTCTTCTATTTTGTAGTTTGTTGATACTTGTTATTAAAGATCTTTAAAAAAATCCAAAATGCTCAATCTGACTGTTCTTCTTGACTGCCCATTCCATAGGGTTTGATCACATGATCTTGTTGATCTTTATGGCATTCTTGCCTTTTGAAACATGTCCATCTGTTCCAAAGTGTGATCCCCTTGTAGTGCTATAATAGCAATTGAAGACGTAAAAATATTTGATTGTAGCATGGTTTGATCTTACGTCATGTTCTTGACAGGCCAAGTATCTTCATGGCTTTTGTTGGTAAAGCAAAAGGAAAAAAAACAGCAAGCCTCTTCATATGCATCCATTATTTCCACGGTTGCTCTCTTTTCTTAAAAAGCATCTCTGATCTTGATTGATGATTGCAAAAAAAAAAATGATTTGTATGTTGTTAGCTCCCATAGGCTCTGATGCCAATTATTATGCAGGTTGTGTGGGAGAGGATCGAATGATCAAAACAACAACATGCTAATCATACATATAAAATAAGAATCAATAAAAGTGAAACAAGGAAGATTGGGTGAACCCTTAAATCTGATATTGATAATAAGAAAGGGTTAACAAATTGTTTACAGCAAACCTAATCTATATATAAGAGATGAAACGTTGTAACGTTTCATATAAACGATACAACCCTAAAAACTAAACGTTATATCCTAATCAGAATAAATAACCATTTCTATCTAATGGGTTGGTTGGCCCAAAACAAATCTTGCAGGCTATAATTCTTTCGACCCATAACTAATATGTTTTCTTCTTGTCTGTGTCGAATTGCAGCAGCCCTAACAAAATATGCAGCCTTCATTTTGAAAAACAAAGATTAATGTATTATGTTTTCCAACATATTCCTCCCTAATCTATTAATCTTTGTTTCTTCTTCAATCTTCTTGTTCCTTGATGCTTTCTTCAATTCTTTAATCTTGATGTCTTCTATTTTGTAGTTTGTTGATACTTGTTATTAAATATCTTTAAAAAAGTCCAAAATGCTCAATCTGACTGTTCTTCTTTACTGCCCATTCCATAAGGTTTGATCACATGATCTTGTTGATCTTTATGGCATTCTTGCCTTGTGAAACATGTCCATCTGTTCCAAAGTATGATCCCCTTGCAGTGCTATAATAGCAATTGAAGACGTCAAAATATTTGATTGTATCATGGTTTGATCTTACGCCATGTTCTTGAAAGGCTAAGTATCTTCATGGATTTTGTTGGTAAAGCAAAAGGAAAAAAAACCAACAAGCCTCTTCAAATGCATCCATTATTTCCATGGTTGCTCTCTTTTCTTAAAAAGCATATCTGATCTTGAATGATGATTGCAAAAAAAAAAAAAAAAAAAAAAAAAAAAAAAAAAAAAAAAAAAAAAAAAAAAAAAAAAAAAAAAAAAAAAAAAAAAA